>CM037094.1:91579052-91871552 GCA_020916435.1 Oxytropis ochrocephala
AATAAGCGCTTTCTTTAACGCCACTAGCTTGACGCACGCAATCCCCTCCACAAGGTGGAATATATGACACGAAGAACACATCATCCTTCTTCTTCCGTTTATGAGGTAGGAAATTCATGAACTTGAGGTACAATTTCATATGCTTCCATATCCTCTCAAGGTGAAGGATGATAAACAAGGCATGAAGGAGTCTAAATATCGATCAAGCTCTTCACTCCCATCTTCCTTGCTTCTCAAAAGATGAGAAGCGGAGAATGATTTGTTGGGTGATTTACGGTTGGATTTCCATACCTTCCCAAGATTGAGAGTTTTTAGCTTCCTTCCTTCCAAACAAGAGGATCCTCCTCTGCTCAATTATTTTTTCTTCCTCATATTTCCTTATCTCACATGATTCTTCTATTATTGATCCCTTTTCTTCTTGTTCGAATCTTGAATAAGTGGTTGTTCATCCGCTAACCAGTGATATGATTTGTCAATAACTATCCACTGCCTCTCAAGAATTTTAGGTTGGGCCAACCAAGGTAAAGGCTCGTCAAGGAGTACCCATTCAGTTCACAAGAGCAATACACAAGATCTTTCCCACAAAGAGATCACAATAGGAGTATGTCTCACAATCGCCATTTAAATGTGGTCCTCCACAACAACAACAACGAAGTGGGAAGTAGTGTGGACTCCATGACTTACAAAGTATTCACTGGCTTTCATAGAATCAAGGGAGTAAAAGTGGTAAAAGGATAAAAAATATATGCATAAAGTAAAAAGAAGCAACAAAACTAAAAACAAATTAAAGTATATGACGGGTTCAAATTAGCGATTGCCTTCAAATAATTAGTAAATTAATTCCGATCCTTACAGCGGCGCCAAAAACTTGTTAACTATTTGGCAAGTGTACCAAATAATAAGAACGGGATATCGCCTCAAGGATCGAATTTAATTTGCCAACTACGATGCAACGACTAATTTGAACCAAGTTGAAAGGGGTTTTGTTTGGTAATGTTGAGCTATGAAGCTCGGGCGGTAAAGATGTAAATTGTTTTTGACTTTTTAACTATGAGAAAACCGAACACGTTGGAAGAAATACGTTGAGAAAACGCTAGGGATGGATGTCTCCGATTTCATGCTATCGTTATCGATTTATTTTCGTGAGTTATCTCTCTCTCTCATTTGCTATCAAATCCACAATTCTAACTAAGCCCTAATCCCTTAGGTGAATAGGTCTTTGTTAATTGATAAAAGCCCTAATTCTTAGGTGCATCTACTAACAACAAGCATTAAACGCAAAGGATTCGCCACATACATCAATTCGCAGGATATTCCTAAACTTACGAATGGAAGGAATTGAAATTCAAACAATCCAATAATAAGAACTTCCGTTAAATTATTGAATAGAATATAGGTTCTATAATTTCCCAATTACAGAAAGGTTAAACACAGAATATCAATTCACAAACGAGAACGATAAAAATCATCAAGATAAAACCAAAGAACAATAAATCTAAATCGAATTTATCCATCCCCAACATTGGGGTTTAGTTACACATGATTGAAAAGAGAATTACAAGATAATAACGATGATGATGATGACATTCAAGTCTCAATTCTTGTTCCCAAGGCTTGATTCTTCGAGCAGCTGCAACCAACTCTCTCGGTGTGCTAGGGTTTCAATTCGCCTAAAATGTCAAGATCCTCAAAAAGCGAGCTTTTGCGTGTTTTACAAAGCTGGCGCCTCGTTGGCGCCTCCAATGGCTTAAGCGCCACTAATTGGAGGGCGCCACGATGGCGGGCGCTCACTGGGCGCCTCATGCGATGGCGATGGGGCGCGAATGGACAGGACTTTTTATTTCCTCGCACTCCTTTGTCGCTCTCTTCGCGCGCCTCATGCGATGAACTAGCACAATTTCATTCCTTGGCACTTTTTCGTCCGATTGCTTGCATTTCTTCGTTCTTCCTTTCACCTAGTCACGGGGCACAAAAACACCACAAAAACCAAGCGTAAACAACTGCAAAGCAATACAATTTCAACTAGCACAATTTACTCTTTTAGTGTTGCCATTTTCCCTACATTCAATAAAATCTTCACATAAAATTCTCTTTTCCATACTAAGAACCATCATGTGATGGGGATTCATCACCTCCCCTACCTTCCTCTCCCAAAATCCCCTCTCAAACATACCCTAAGATATTGAATATATCAATCACACACGTTCGTACAAAATATCAGCTCTTTATTGAATATAGCGATCACATCTATTGTATATACTTTTATTTAGCCCACTCCTAATTAATGCGTCCTCCTGATACTTCAATTCTCAATAATATTTATACATTTAACTAGTCATATATCTTCATCTGCTGCATCCACATAGAAACATGTCCAATTAATCTTTTATAGGCATCTCAGAGATCTCCATAGCTGCTTTGAATATGACTTCAACGGCTTTCTCAATGCAGGTCTTGAGTTTCTGTTCATCTATGAATCCCTTTAGTGTTTTCAAGGTAATTCTTACTGTTTTCACATAGCTCATGATTGTGATGCCTACATTCTGCAAAACGTGTTAAGATTAATTAGAACACCAATGATATACTATGAAAATACTTGACGTATCTTTTTATAATCCAACCAAAACCAATAACCACTATAATTAATATTTAATATAATATATAATTAAAAGAAGCTAGCATACCTCGGGTCCACCTGTCATTGTGAAATACAATCCATTTATAGGATGATTTGCCAGAGCCATCTGTTCCAAAGGCCCTATTAAGTTTGAGATGACAACACTTGAATTCCCCAAAGTCTTGTAGATGACTTTTGCTACAGCCTTAAATACTCACCAGCACAATAAATCAGATAATAATATATAACATATATTGTTGGAGTTATTAGATAACAAAATAATTGTGTTAAACTTTCATGCATGCATGTTTATCTCATTAGCCATAAATTAATATTAAATGGGTAGATAGAGTCCTAACCAAATTCATGAATGTAAATAAATAAATTTGTAGGTTGAGCCATTACATCATGCATGCATTATTACACACCTCGGGTCCTCTTAATTTCATGTCACAATCCAAGATCATACCAATGAGATGAACACTGAAAGAACGTCTCTTTCTCTTGATTAATTTACTGGCATTCCAAACAAACTCAAGAGGATTGGAGATTCTTGATTGACTTAGTTTAGGTATTGTTATTTGCAAGAAAGATATTTGATTACCCCAAAGACCTTTTTTAACCCCTGGTTTTTGCATTTCCTTCACTGATTGGTAACCTCCAATATTTCTTGTGTTGAGCATTACCACAGCTGTGGAATTTGCTGTTTTTGTATTGTCATTCATCTCTTGCATGTAAAGTCGAATCCCATAGAATATCATCCCAGTAAGCACATCGTTTATAGTCTGCATTTATGCCAAAAAATAATAATAATAATAATAATAATAATAATAATAATAATAATAATAATCAAGATTAATATATCCGGTAACATAATGAAAGAATCAACAATGGTTGGTCCGAGTGGTAACTGAGCTCGGATCCTACCAGAAAACCTCGAGTTCAAATATTGAGTGTGGCAAAGTTAGATACATGTAATCAGTCAGATTCCCTAACGTAGATTCAGTCGTCCGCAAGCCTAAACCCTAATCCCTAATTTTTTTGCATATTGGTGTAATGTTGCGAGAATATAGGTGGGATGGTCATGGGCCCTACCCGAGACTTACCTAATTTATTCCTACTGTTTCGTTCCTTTGGGGGTTGGAACTCTAGTAGAATGATTTGGCATGCGATCATATTGACAGTTTGGGAAGCATGTAACGATTATATTATTATTTTCAAGTGGCGAGGATATTAGAACATGTGTCTTTCAAAGTATCAAAGTCACTTCCTAACATTGGTATTTGGCTAGGGCCAATTTGGCGTCGGTCTGTATTATGAGTGGTTTGTAGATGCGCTAAGTAGCTAGGTAGGGAATACTTTTGACCCCTTTGCTAGTTTGGTAGCTTAGTTCCCTTTTTCTATGTGGTAGTTTCCCTAGGAAATTCCCAAATCCCCTTTGGTACTACCCTTTATAACATATAAATAATACAATATTTTGCCTTTAAAAAACAAAATTAAACAATCTAATTAAGTTGATTGATCTAACTAATCTTACCACTCCAAGCTTTGACTTGACTCCTTTGATATCATCAAGAGATAAAGATATATTTGACAAGGCAAAAGGTTGAGACTCAGTTCCTTCATATCTTGACCTTATAGGTGTTTTATTTTCTATGTGGTAGTTTCCCTAGGAAATTCCCAAATCCCCTTTGGTACTACCCTTTATAAACATATAAATAATACAATATTTTGCCTTTAAAAAACAAAATTAAACAATCTAATTAAGTTGATTGATCTAACTAATCTTACCACTCCAAGCTTTGACTTGACTCCTTTGATATCATCTTTGAAAGGTTGAGATCGATTCCTTCATATCCCGACCTTATAGGTGTTTTATTTTCTATGGTAGTTTTCCTAGAAATTCCCAAAAGTACTACCCTTTATAACATATAAATAATACAATATTTTGCCTTTAAAAAACAAAATTAAACAATCTAATTAAGTTGATTGATCTAACTAATCTTACCACTCCAAGCTTTGACTTGACTCCTTTGATATCATCAAGAGATAAAGATATATTTGACAAGGCAAAAGGTTGAGACTCAGTTCCTTCATATCCTGACCTTATAGGTGTTTTATCATCTTCAATCATCATTGTCTTGATTAAGCTAGATCCAAAATCTGATATAGAACTAAAAAAAGAAGACACATCTGAATATAACTTGTTAAATAACCTTTTCTTTGCATATTGTGAATTTGATTGTGCTGTTGAACTTGAAGGAAAAGTTAATGGGAGAGAAGGATCATCAGCTCTTTGTAAACAAGATAGAAGAGCACCCATTAGGGAATAACCATCTCCAAGTGCATGATGAAGTTTGAATATTAAAGTTCCAGCAGCATTGATTGTTGGATACTTTATCACATGAATTTCCCATAGTGGTTTATCTTGAGGTGTTTTCTTTGTTAAAATACTTGTTATGTAGTCACTGAGATATTGATCATATAATTCAGATGATGATGAATTGGGAGGAAATATTGGAATCTTTAGGTGATCTTCAAGCTTCACTTCAACCTTTTTCCATCTCATCTTACCATTTTTGTCTTTTACCTAGACACTCAATTAAACAATAATAATTAATATATATATATATATATATATATATATATATATATATATATATATATATATATATATATATATATATATAATGGTGAATTCATATGAATTACTTGAATTAACTATCTAGTAAAACATAGAAGAGAGAGAGAGAGAGAGAGAGAGAACCATGATAGAGGAGAAGCGTGGATTGATAGGGAGGAAGAGATCATTGAGCAAACGTATGGCTAGTGAGTGATCATGAATTGGAAGTGCTAATTCAAGAAAGCCAAAAACATATGAACATATCACAGAGCTGTTGAAATATTGACCAGGAGGACTCACTGGCTCTTCAACCTCTTCATACAATTTCTCCATTATCCTTGTGTTAAGTTTGTGTGTGTGTTAATTATAGTTAACTATTACATTGTTTATATAGTTAAGGCATATACCCCCTTGATTTAAAAAGGTACTCCAACTAGATATTTTATGGATTCATTTATAAGAAAAAAATTTAATTTTACACGTATATATTAAGAAAATTAGGTATGTTTATATATACATATCTTATATATATATATATATATATTGTAGAGTCTTCTTTTGTGGGACCTACAAGATTTCCCTCCAAAATTCTCCATTCACTCCAAACCCCTCCCCCCTCCCCCTACCCCCACTTTTTTTTTTTCCAAACTTTCTCTCCCCTTTTTTTTTTCCTTCCTTTTTCCCCTTCATATTTTTATTTCCCTTTTCTCCTCTCTCACTCTCTTCTTTCATGTTTTATATTTTAGTAGTACTTTACAATTAAATAGAAAATGTACCTCCATAATCAAATTTTTGGAATCGAACATTAATTTCGTAACAAATTATAAAAAGTGTAACGCTATATTATGTACCTTTTCTGTCATCATCGGAAAAAATTTAATTGTTTAAATATGCAAAGTTTATTTCTTAGTAACGGAATCGAACACTAATTTTGTAACAAATTATATAAAGTGTAACACTATGCAGTATGCTTTTTGGGTACTTTAGTGTGTGAAATATTTTAATTGTTTAAATATGCGAAGTTTATTCCTTAATAACGAATTTTATTTTTAAAAAAGTTAATTTTGTTAATTTTGAGCCAAAATATGTAAAGTGTGACGCTAAACCATTGCCCCATCTCTCTATAGAACCTGAAGCATTGGCCCTGTCCATCGGACGGTTTACCGCAATTTAATATTCTTGATTTTATTAAAAAAATAAAAAAATATACCATTATTTTACCTACAAGGATTGGTCCGAGTGGTAACTGAACTCGGATCTCACCTCAAGGTCTTGGGTTCGAATATTGGGTGTGGCAAAAACTATGTTGGGAGGGGAGAACCACACAGACTAACAAAATAGGGTATATACGTGACCAACCAGGTTCCACGATAACATAGATCAAAACATGTTTATATCACTTTTAATGATATATGTAATTTTTCAATCTAGTAGTACATGATGCTTTACTAAATGTAACCCCACATCTTGAATATCCTACGTCGATAATACACTATCGACTTTAATAGTCATTTTGGTGGGAAAAATTCCCACCATTTACCAATATATCCCTAATTTTGTACCTCACTGTTTATCAATATACCCCCACTCTATATCTTTGGACCGACATACCCCCACTCTATATCTTTGGACCGACATACCCCCACTCTATATTTTTGGACCGACATACCATTTTTACCCCACTATTTACCAATATACCCTCATTTTGTACCTCACTGTTTACCAATATACCCCCACTCTATATTTTGGACCGACATACCCACGACAAATTTTTATTTGTCCAACACTCTTTTTTATCCACTTTTGGTGGGAAAATTTTATTCCCACCATTTACCAATATACCCTCATTTTGTACCCCACTCCAAAGATACCTCCACTCTATATTTTTGGACCGACATACTCTCGACAATTTTTTTGTCCAACACTTTTTTTTTATCCACTTTTGGTGGGAAAATTTTATTCCCACCATTTACCAATATACCCCTCATTTGTACCCCACTGTTTACCAATATACCCCCACTCTATATTTTTCGACCAACATACCCCCACTCTATATTTTGTACCCCACCATTTACCAATATACCCCTCATTTTGTACCTCACTATTTACCAATATACCCCCACTCTATATTTTTGGACCGACATACCCCTGACAAATTGTTTTTTTGTCCAAGACTTTTTTTATTATCAAAATGTACCCCTCATTTTGTACCCCACTGTTTACCAATATACCCTCACTCTATATTTTTGGACCAACATTGTTGTCTCATCCCACCAAGGGTTATTGTTGTCTCTTCGTCTTATATATATGTGTTGCGTATTTTCATACCCCCTTATAAAATTTTGATGTTTTTTCGAAACTACATCTGTAGGCCTGTTAATCACCTCCCCGTGCATCGCACGGGTAATCGTCCTAGTAAAAGTATACAATAACAGTCTCTTTTAATCTAAGAAAAAGTATATTTTAACATGACACAAACAATGGGTTACACCGGTAAAACCAGTAGATATTGTGCACTAATAATACGATTATCAAAAATACCAAACTACCATTCTCTTAAATTAACTTTTTTTTTATCTCACTTTTTATTAATCAACTATATCTTCAACTATATCAACTATATATTTTTTATCAAACACCCACTACCAAAAATATCATACTACACTTTTCTTAAACTAACTTTTTTTATCTCACTTTTTATCAATCATCAACTATATCTTTTATCAATCAATCATCAACTATATTTTTGTCAAAACACCCACTACTAAAAATATCAAACTACCATTATCTTAAACTAACTTTTTTTTCATATCTCACTTTTTATCAATTATCAATCATCAACTATATCTTTTATCAAAACAATCACTACCAAAAATACCAAACTACCATTATCTTAGACTAACTTTTTTTTATCTCACTTTTTATCAACTATCAACTATTATTATTTTTTATCAAAACACCCACTACCAAAAATACCAAACTACCCTTCTCCTAAACTAACTTTTTTTTTCTACCTCGCTTTTTATCAACTATATATCATCAACTATCAACTATATCTTTTATCAAAATACTCACTATCAAAAATATCAAACTACTCTTCTCTTAAACAAACTTTTTTTTCTATCTCACAATTTATCAATCATCAACTGTATCTTTTATCAATCAATCATCAACTATATCTTTTATCAATCAATCATCAACTATATCTTTTATCAATCAATCACTACTAAAAATACCAAACTATCATTATCTTAAACTAACTTTTTTTTCCTATCTCACTTTTTATCAACTATCAATCATCAACTATATCTTTTATCAAAACACTCACTACCAAAAATACCAAACTACCATTTCTCCATCAATAAGTTTTATTTAATATTTACTGGAAAAATTACAATTTGGAAAATTTGAAATTTAATAAAATTTTGTTTTCTAATCTCTATGGGAAATATTACATATTGCTGGTAAATGTTCACGGGGTAATGTTCGGACTAACTCAATTACAATTTGAAACCTTTTGTTTACTTACTTTAAATTAGTTTTGATTTTCATGGGGTAATGTTCGAACTAATTAAATTATGTCTAAATCTATTAATAAAAATAACGCGATAACACTCGTGCGTATGCACGGATATACTGCTAGTAAAAGTATAATTAAAAAGGAGTATCAATAGTGTTAGATATATAGAGTTGAGTTAGTTGATATTTTGTTTTTTTATAGGCTAGTTGATATATTTTGTTATATTAGAATCTAGAAACCGTGAATACTTTTTTTTTATAATTAAGTTCACTAACAAAAAAAACATTTAAGAACGTGTTTATAATTTTCATACATTTAAAAATAATAATGACAATGTCTCATAAGGGGTGGTTTAGGTCTCTCAATTTTCTCTCATTCTTCTTTTTTTTTTTTTGGAAATTACACTCACCTTCCCTGAAGTTTAGTTAAATGTCACACACCTCCCTCTAATTTCCTCTTGACAATAACCTCCCCTCAAATTATTGGATTATTTCCAATCCCTAAAATTTAATACACCATTACAAAGACTTCTTCTACTCCCATGTAATTTTCTTCATCTTTCTCCTTCATTCACAGTTTCTAGTTTTGAATAATAATTCATTCCATAAAATCTGAACATATCATTACTCAGGTAGAGGAATAAGGGAGATGAAACTAGTGCAGCCTATCGACCGTTTTGCAAAGTGTCGGGAAGTCAAAATTAATTAGAGAAAGTAGCTAGTGCACAACACAAATGGGTACAAAAGGGAAAGAGCTCTCATTTGAAATGAATGAGCTATAAGATTTAGCCTTCGATGGCTGAAGAAAATAAAGGAAATGGATGTGCAAGTATAGCACAAGTCAAGAACACATGATTATATCTTCAAATACAATTAGAAAATTGTTTTGACCAAAACTTAAGGAAGGTGAGTGTTCAATTTAAAACTAGAGGAGAGGGGTGTGACATTTGATCAAAATTTAAGGGAAGTCATTGTTCAATTTAAAACTAGAGGAGATGTGTGTGACATTTGACCAAAACTTAAGGGAAGGTGAGTGTAATTTCCCTTTTTTTTCCCTAAATCACCACCAAAGGTGGTGGTTTAATGTCAAATTTTGGCCCAGAATCACACCATCCACATCATTTTTTTGTCTTTTAATTTTATCTAAATAAGTGATTATCACATAGATCTAGTTTCTATTTGTCTTTTTTATAGATTTTCGTCGTCTGTTGGTGCGGCGTTAATATCTTTCATCGTCTTGGTGTCGCGTTTTTGATTTCCCATCTTGTTGTGGTGTTTTTGACCTGTTGCAGATTCGATCAATGACTAAGGTTTCAAAGTTACATATCCGGAGACATGGATACTCTGATGACTTTTATTTTACCATATTTGTAGTTATTTTGCCGTTTTATGTTATTAATTTGTGTGATTTGACTTTGTTCACATATTTATAATCCTTTTATGTTTTGGCAATTATTATTATTATTATTATTATTATTATTATTATTATTATTATTATTATTATTATTATCGATGTAATATTTAAATTTGAATGAATAAGAATATCTTTTTAAAAAGAAAAAAAGTAACTACCTCTACATCTATTACATAGCTGGCTCGTTGCTGGAAGGAAATGATACTAGTGGTGTGGTGCACTGCCAACCTCACTCCAAAAGTCTGCCATCCGATCGATATTATCATTAATGATAAACTAGTTTAGATTTGAAAGGTTTGAAAACTTTTTTAATTGATGCTATTTAAAGTCAACAAGTGAATACTACCTTCATACTATCATTTTGATAGTTATTTTTGCTGTGAATCATGCATCTTCTACGCGCAATTATAGAGACTTATCATTGAATTGGATAAGACCACAATAAGCGGTAAAACTCTTGAGGCATACTTATCACTCGAGTTGGATAAGACCATCATAATGGACGGCAAAGAAATTAGTCCTACCTGAACGAGAAATTAGTCTCTACAATTTCATACAGAAAATACTCGGTTGACGTTCAAACCTAAAAAAAACTATCAAAATTTATCCAAATTTCATCGTTCTTTCATCAAATTCATTTTGTCCGAACTTAATTATTGTTTTACATTTTCAATAAAGTATTTAATAGTTTCAAAATCTCACACCCTTCAGTATTATGAGAATTTCCACATTCAATAAATAATTCACAGTATTAATTATCTATATAGAGATAAATGATTGCAACATTTTCAATAAAACCTAGATTACAAATTAATTATTTTTCTTAAGGGAGTATCAAATCCTTAAGCTACAGATAAAATAGGACGACGGAGTAGATCGTAAACAAATTATCTTTTTGCTGAAAAGAACATGCAACTAAATTGGCCCTAACCATATGTCTAACATCAAAAAGAAATTGACACTTCTCGACAGCTCAATTATTTTATTATTTTAGAAAACAAAAGTATTAAAATATGTTTACTTTTATGATTTTGAAGATGAAATCATTCGGTATTAAATCTCAACGACCGATAAAATTTTATACTATATCATCGTGTCAATTTTAAGTGGTTCATTGGTAAGGGACTTAGGGTCCGTTTGTTACGGACTAAAAAATAAGTGATTTTGTAGTTAAATAATTTAGAGCCCATTTGTTACGACTTATTTTTAAAAAAAAATCACTTTTTTAAAAAATAATCACTTATGGCGACATGTTGTCTATTTGTTACAGATTCTTAAAAAAAAACAAAAGCTGAAAATAATCTAAAATTTGTTTCATATGAGAAGCGGTTTTGAGTAGCTTCTCATGAAAATCAGTTTTTTAAGAATGATTTTTTTAAAATAAGTGATTCTCAGTATGTTACACAAACACAAAACAACTTCTCATTTTCTTAAAAATCTCTAAAAACTAATCTCTAAATTATTTAATAACAAAATCACTTATATTTTAATTCGTAACAAACGAGCCCTTAGAGATTAGTTTTTAGAGATTTTTAAAAAAAATGAGAAGTTGTTTTGTATTTGTGTAACATACTGAGAATCACTTATTTTAAAAAAATCATTCTTAAAAAACTGATTTTCATGGTTTACTCAAAGCAAACTTCTCATATATAAATAGCTTTTTAGATTATTTTCGCTTTTTTATTTTTTAAGAACTCAGAATAAAACGAATAACATGTCGTCATAAGTGATTATTTTTTAAAAAAAAAATGATTTTTTTAAAAAATATAAGCCGTAACAAACAGACTCTTAGTTGATGCTTTATCCTAAAAGCACACTAAAACAGTTACAAAATTATTCATTAAGTTTCTTGTTTTAAAGATTTTTGTATAAGAAACGGTGATTTTTTTTTTCTTTTCACTATTTATCTTACAAGTCTTTGAACATATTATAGAGTGAAAAAGGGACAATCTCGTAATTAAATGTGAAAACAAAAAATAAAAACAAGAATGAGTTTCAATTGAAAGAAATAAATTGGAAAAATAAACTCTATTCTATTGATTGATAGTACAATGGTATTATATACAAGTGTTTAACTATAGTTAACTTTAGTTAACTGCAACATAAAATTAACTACACATGTAAATACTTCTAAACTAATCTAGCTAAGTTAGTTAGGTACTAACTAACTTCTAAACTAATCTAACTAAGTTAGTTAGACACTAACTAATTTTCTAATTCCTAAGAATCTGTGGCTTTTTCTAAGTTTCAATAGTAAAATGGATATTGCAATGTAAAATTTAAATTAGTTGAAAGGTAATTTAGGAATAACAACATATTAAATATGGTAGAAATATTTTTCAACTATCATTTTTCAATTTTATATCAACGCAACATAATATTTTTTAATTATTATTTTCATAAGGACACAGTCAGCATGCTTACACGGCAAACTATCTATGTAATTCATAAGTAAGAGTACATTTGATGAAAAGACCACTTTAATTATCTATGAAAAGAAAAAAAAAACCTACAAACATTTTAAAAGGTAAATGGTACAAACAAATATTTTAAAAAGATAAAGGATGAAAACAAAATACATTTAATGATCTAATAACACAATCAACTGTTTAAGTGGCAAATTATCCATAACACACTATCCACGTAAGACATAATTAACAATTACTTGATGGAAGGACCGTTTTAATTAAATATAAAAAGATAAAGGATGAAAACGAAAAAACTGTGAAGATAAAGGTTGAGTGAGAGAAAGTGGCTCTTGTAGGGTTTATTGTGTATTAAGCTGGTCTGCCATGATTGAAGAATATTGTGCCCTAAACCTACAGGTGGGGTCCGACCATTCTCCGACTTCACCTCCATGTTGCCTGACAAGCAAGAACCCATCGATGACGCGCGTTGCTTTCAATTGCGCCTACACACATTTGGCTATTTGCTCTAGAAGCTACTTGCTAATGTGAGATCCAGCGCTTTTGAATATAGATCCACGTGATATTCATTGTACCTCTCCACCAAACGTGAACCAGAACCATGCATCTCCAGATTTGAGGCTCAAGTAGGTGCGTGAAGAAAATTATTTTGAGCTGAATCTGGGGGCCTTTAATCATCCTATTCTTGATGTTGCACCCACTGTGGACAAAACACCTTTGAATGTCGAATCTCCAGGTAATCTTGAACTTGTAATTATTTTTTTTTCAGACTCTAACTAGATCAAGAGATAAAATATGTGTCATTCCAATGAGCCACCTCCCTCACCCCTGTATCAAAGGGGATGAACTAGATTAGCCATTCTGGAGGAGGAATATGTAGCAGGATTGGAGAAATGTAATACACGCCTTCATGGGAGGTTTTTACTATCAAAAGGAGATGCTCCAATCAAGACTGAGGCCTTGAAATCTAGACTTCATGATCTTTGGAAACCAACAAGTAAGTCGGGTATGATCTCTTTAGGAAAAATATATTATGAAATTTCTTTTTTTCTTTTGATGATTTGCGTAGAATACAGTCACAACCTTCTTGGAACTACAAGTAAGGTTTTCTTCGCTTCTTTGCCTGGCAACCTAATTTTAATCATTCAACTATAAAGCATGCAAAAGCGAAATATTGGATTAGGCTTACAAGTCTTGCTCAAAAATATTTGAGACTTAAAATTCTCTTTGTTATTGCTAGAAGTGTTGGCGTACAAATTAGTCTAGATGATACAAGTAAGAGTTCTCTTGATAGATCATTTGGTCATTTTGCATGTATCTTGATTGATATAGATTTGAAATCAAAGCGTATGAATCAAATGCTAGTTGAGAGGTCAGGTTATGATTTCTTTGTGGAAATTGAGTATGAAATATGTCTTCTTTTTGTATGAATTGCATGACTAATGGTCATATATACCACTATCAATTGTAATAAAAGAATGCACTCTGTTATGAAAAATAATAAGGAGCAAAAGATCCTAGAATATGTTGCTCAGCCAAAACAGGTTTCTATATATGTTTTCGAAGTTAAGGGTTACTAATAATGTGAATTACAAGCGAAAAGCTCATGTTATAACCTATGTGAATAAGGAAGTTCTTAAAGGTGTAAACAATGTTATTCGAGATGATTTGGATCCTAATCATTTCTTGGGATTTACTGCCCAACAAGCTTTACCTATGAAGGTGCAACAACATTTAGGTATGAATAGGCACCAAGGGGAATCTTCACCTAATGAGACTAGAGAAGCAACCATACAATCCAACAAAGAATAAAATTGTTCAATTTGTCTAGAACTCTTTCGCTTCGGATGAGGGTATCGCCTACGATTATGCAGATACATGAGACATGTTAAACTCCATTAAGAAGTTTGTCGCTTCCACCTTTGGCACACATACCAGATTAAGACAATGTGGTTCAGATTTCTCCTACCTCCGATACTATTAGTGGTTGTAATATGAAAACCCCCAATATCCGCTCTAACGCCAACGTAGATGAATATTGCTAGTCATTGTTGGAGTGATTCTATTTACTCATCATTCACTCAATCTCCCACTACTAGACTAGATTCGCTAAATGCCTCAATGTGTGGTGTTACTTCTAACATAGCGACAACATCTAATATTAAGAATATTATAAGAAAGTTTTGAGATGTGTTAGATGATGTTGTTGATCGTATGACTACTGATACCCAAGGAACAGTTGCACTGGATAATAATTTCAAATCGGTCGTCCAAACCAAAAGAAGAAATTTAGGCAAAAAAAAGAAACTGATACAAAAAATTGTACGTTATAATACTCGTTAGGGAAAATTTTGTCTTTGTCTCTTTTAATTTGGCTAATGTAAATTAGTCCTTTAAATAGCCTTTTAATTTGTCTCTACGATGACTTATATTAGGGGTCTTTCGCCGTAACAAGTTAGGGACTCCCTATTATTGCTTTGATTTTAATTTTCTTTTCTTGCCAATGGTATTGGTCTAGTCCTCCTTAGGCTCTCTTCTGTCCTCCTTCTTTTTATCTTTTTTTAATAAAATCAAGGGAAAATACTCTTTTTTCTTCTCGATGTTTTTTATATTAGAAGATTTTAACGAGATTTTTTTCCTTTTATTCGGAAAAAACAAGTGAAGATAAAGAGCAATAGTAAAAGGGTTATTGAAATATAAAATCTAAATTACTTGAAGAAATAGCTACTATTTACTTATATTTTTTAGACCACTAAATACAGTTTTTTTGTTGTTGCTTATATTAGAAACCGAATGGAGTATGTCATTTCATCAATTTTGAATGACTTTATAAATTACATACAAACACAATAAAATTAGAATTCGTCTTCATACTCATGCAGAAAGCCTCCTTTCCCCCCCTTCTCTTCATTGATAGTTTGTCTAATCTTTGCTTTTGTTCGGTGTCTCCATTGCTGCTTTAGATATGACCTCGAAAGCTTTTGCCATGCAAAATTTGAACTTCTCTTCATCGATAAAGCCTTTATGTGTTTTCATTGTAACTCTTAATATTCTTGTATAGCTCATAATTGCAATGTTTATACTCTGCAACCACAAATGATCACATGTTATGATGACACATTTATCTAATTGTCTCAATAAGAATTTTGGTTACATGCAAAAATAAATTAAGTTTCTTATAGAAAAACAAAAAATAGCTACAAAAGAGCATGATATGCTAGCTTTACTAATTCTTTTTAATTTTTTATGTAACTTCAGAATATTTTCTCAACATAATAATAATAATAGTTATCAATTTTAACTGTAAACTATTTTCAGTCTTGTTTTTATCTGTAAATTATTAAAAATATATATACTGCATTCTTCTGATATTTATTGATGTTTTAGCTTATTTTTGAAGTAAATGAATTTCCACAATGTAAGTGTATGTTTTATTGTAATCTCAATTAATAGTTTTTATAAACAATGATAGCCAGCTATATACCTTTTCCCCTCTTAATCAGTCTTTAATTATCCACCATAATAGAGGTTATAGTCGACTATAGAGTAAAGATGATGCTTAATTACCTCAGGTCCACCAGTCATTGTAAAGTATAAACCTTTCACAGGATGGTTTGCCAAAGCCATAGGTTCAATTGGCCCAATCAAGTTGGATATCACAACACTTGAGTTTCTCAATGTACCATAGATATGCTTAGCAACTGCCTGCAACACAAGTCCATAACTAAAAGCTTTCAAAAATAGTAATGAACAAATAAAAGACTAGGTTAGAGACCATCTGAATCCATACGCGAGGGTCCTAAATTTTGAACCCGAGTGATGATATTCAGCCTTACAATGAAACTCAATCAAAAAAGGTAAAATATGTTACTAGCACTTTTAAATACCCACCTCATGTCCTCTTAATTTCAGCTCCAAATCTAAAAGCCAGCCAATAAGAAAAACAGTGAAGGAATTTCTCTTCCTCTTGATTATCTTTTGGGCTTTCCAAACAAATTCTAGTGGGTTGGATATACTGGCCTGGCTTAACTTGGGTATGGATACATGCAAGAAAGCAATATGATTCCCCCAAGGAGATTTGGAATCATTCTTCATCATATCTTGAATTGATTGATAACTTTCAATGTTCCTAGTACTAAGCAACACCAATCCTGTGGACTTTGCTTTTCTTGCCTTCTTGTCCATCTCTTCCATGTATAGCCTAATCCCATAGAAAATTACCCCTGTAATCACATCGTTTATTGTCTGCAAGTTCAAAATGGATCATTACTAATTTACCTTACTTTGATGAAACATAATACCACAATTAGAAGTTGAGATTCAAGTGTCCCCCCACTGTTGGTTGCATTAGCAATTTCAACCATATGGGGATGTGGTTGCCGAGTTTGAACTCAAGTGTGAGTAGTGGTAGTGTGTGTGGTGTTTATTTGTCGTTTCGTCTAAACTAATAAAAGAAATTGTGATTCAAGTTGAATATTTTCAACTTGCCACTCATTTGCGCAGTCGTAAATCTCGACCGTTGGATCAAGATCACACGACTTAGATTTTAGATGTATATTAATCTTACCACTCTAAGCTTGGACTTAATTGTTTTTATTTCATCAAGAGAGAATGATAGATTTGACAAGACACAAGGCTTCAACTCGAGACCTTCTGCATCAACCCTTATAGGTGTCTTATCATCTTCAATCATTGAACTTTTGCTACGCTCCACCCAAAATCCGAGATGGAATTGAAAACGGAGAATATGGTTGAAGGGAACCACTTGAAGAATCCTTTCTTAGGAGAAGGTAGTGATTGAGAAGGTTTGCGGGAAGGAAAAGAAAGAGGAAGAGAAGGATCATCAGCTCTTTGAAGACAAGAAAGAAGAGCACCCATTAGAGAGTAACCATCTCCAAGTGCATGATGAAGTTTGAATATTAAAGTGCCAACAGCATTGCTTGTTGGATATTTTATCACATGAATTTCCCAAAGAGGTTTATCTTGAGGTGTTCTTTCCATTAATATCCTCGACACATAATCATCAAAATATTGATCGTACAATTCTAATGACTCGTTTTGGGGGAATTTAGGAACATTTATATGCTCTTCAGGTTTCACTTCTACTTTTTTCCACTTCATTTTACCACTTTTGTCTCTCACCTACATGTAAAAGCACATGTTAATAATTAATTTTATGGAAAACTTACAAAGAAACGTAGTATATTACTGTCTCTATAACAAAATATAAATAAAAAAGTACATATATCTCGTCTTAATTAAGACCAGATACATGTACTATTTTGCTTATATTTTATTACGAAGGGAGTATAAAGCAGAGAGTGTATGAGAACCATTATAGAGGAGAAGCGTGGATTGACATTTAGGAAGACATTTTGAATCAAATGCATAGTTTGAGAGTCATCAATTGGAACTTGTGATTCTAAAAATCCGAAAACATATGAACATAGTAATGGGGTGTTGAAGTATCTTCCACTTGGACTTACTGGCTCTGTTACATCTTCAAAGTTCTCCATTATTATACAGTGTAATGTAATGTAATACACTGTGTTAGAAAGTATGTGGCCATTTATAGCAGGCAGCAGATGATTTTTCTGTGTAATATGTAAGTTTAAATTTCATTTAAATAAATAAAAAAAATCATATAAGCATAAAGATGTAAAAAAAAAGTGTTAATTGTTAACAATAACATTTATTTTGGTAGATATCATCAACTATCATATGATAGTGTGACGTTCATGTCGTGTCAAAATTGGAAGGGGTTCTGATAATTGTAGTTTTCGAAACTTAAAACTTCATTGAGACCGTTGTTCGATCAAAAACCACATAATTTTGGGGATGGTAATGACAACATTTAAGTCCAACAACCAATGACATTAGCTTAAAAGCTTCGTCATGATAATCGATGTTTGAAAGTTATACTCCCTCCATTACAGAATATTGGCAAAAATAGATCAACGAAAGTTGATGTATCTGGTTCACAATTCGGACCGGATACATAAACTTTTATTGACTCATTTTGCTTATATTTTACGACGGAGGGAGTATATTCATTCTTTATGAATAATGGGCCTAACTAATCTGAAGTGTTGAAATTATATTGGTCATGTATGTCTACAGGTAGCTCTCATTGGTTATGTTATTAACTGCGTTTTGTCCAGCTTACAATCAAAGCTTTTTCAACTTGATAATAGAAGGTTTGAGAGAAAATTTGATTGAACATTTGATAATAATGTCTTTTGGTTGGTTCATTGGTGGTTGTGTGTCAATATTAATATTAATTGATGTCATCGTTATAGCAGGATTAGACTTGGGAGATGAAAACGACAAAAAAAAAAATGGTAGGTTTAATCATGTAAAAGATTTTTTGTTACTTACAGAATTGTAGGGAATATTTAAACATTGATCAACATATATTGTGTTATGGAAGTGGGATAAGGGTTCAAGTAGTGGATAGATACAAATCATGCAATGTTGTCTACTTCACAGTTAATTAATTAATTCCTCTCTATCACAATTTAATTATTTCCAACTACCTCAATCTAATTTCTCTTTCATATCTAAGGTCAGGACACCAGACACGTAACTTAGCTTATATACGTTCAGATTTGATTCAACGATATTGTTTTTTCAATTGATAGATTGATATTCAATCCCAATCCTCTTTTTTTGTTATTACAATTGTAAAGGAAAAAGACATAAAAGAGACAAAAAGAAGACTAACCGGATTATTTCCAGCTAAAAACTGCATCATTATCAACAAGTTTCTGAAGCTGCTCCGCTAAACTTTGGTTAGCATAAGCTCTCATCTTTTGGCTAAAAAGTCTGCACAATGATTAGCTTCCCGAAAAACCGTTTAGGAATTTACCATCACTAGTACGAACGAGCCCCCCAAAACCAGAGTAACCCATAGAAGAAAAAGGCTTCCATCAACGTTAAGAAGTAAGAACAACCTCATTCTCTCGAGGCCTTAACCACGTTACGGGATGATAGCATGGTTGCCCCGTGGACCACTTCAACAGGTTTAACTTGTAAACAAATTGCTAAAGTTCCACACTTTCCCTATAGGATCCCATAAATCTCTAACACACATGCAACTGTCATGAATGTCAATGAACTCCACCAGTTCACCCCAAGCGCTGCTGACTAGCCCAAGGAACATTCCATATGCTGGTCTTTCCATAGCCTATCTTAAAAACAAAACCATCCTTCAATCCCAATCCACTTGCACTATTACAGTATTACTTACCTCTTAAACTTTTTCCTTTATTTTACTTTGTTGTAGCAAAAACAATAGTCCACAAAACTGTTGAACTCATTGAAACTCATTTACATTATTAAAGAACAGACAGACAGAGCATATGCTGATAATAAGCTGAGAACACACCACAAATCAGCCTAAGCATGGAGATACTCTCCACTTGATGGAAATTGAGAACTGCATTGCTACAATTGTTAATCTATAAGGACCTTTCTAAATGAAAACCGGTGTGTGTGTCGTTCTTCATAAATAAGGACACACATTTCTGAAACAGATGACAAATATTAAGCATTTGTACATCTAAAACCATAGTTCAAAACCAGTTGTACACCACTAGTCAGTGAGAAAAACAAATCAGATTACATTTTCTTCAAGTTAGAACATACAAGTTTTTGCGCATTGAAATTTCCCTATATTCTCCAAAACATGGCAACAAATCCCCATTGCTATAAGGATTCTTCACTCTACATATACAATAAGTGTCACAAAATCACAACTCACAAATACAGAGAAAATCTGAAGTCAAAAAAACTTGGTTCAATTGAAAAACACATAATTACAATCCTCTATTATTTATTCTGATAATAGATATCCATTTTGCATAATAATAATTGCTAACATATAAGAAGGAGCCATGTATTATTGTTCAGGTGATGTAGCGAGGGGGAATCTGGCCTTTTTTGAGAAAGGAGAGAGAGTACTCTGCAGCATCAATTAGATCAGCAATGTTATGCAATGATCGTTCATCAGAACCAACCCAGAACATTGCACGCACCTCTGCCTTTTTCGCTAGTCTCGAGGCGAAGTTCAGCGGCAACGAAGGGGAATTCAAGCTTCGTAGAATTTGACGATATAGCGACAGAACTCGCCCCCTGTTGTTTCGCAAGTCCTCTGCCGTAGCCCATATCAAGCCCTTCCCCATTCTGCAACGCACCAAATCTAAACTCTGGAGTGGCGATGACCGATGATGATGGAACTGGGCAATGGCGCCAGCGGGTTTAAAAGATAGAGCTAAACCCTAATCTGAACATCTTGATTTCTTTTGGTCTTTTTTTCTTCTTAAATATATATGTTACCCAGTAAATATTGTCATTATCTATTTATTCCTTAAAAAAAAAATTAAAAAACACTTTGCAAAATATAATATCAGTTAGTTACTCCCTACAAAAATATAAAATTATTAATTTATCCCTAAAAATAGGGGTGTAACTAAATAATTTTATATTTTGCAATGTGTTTTTTTTAGAGGAGTTAAATGGATAATGACAATATTTGTAAGGAAGTAACATACATTTAAACATTTTTTACCACCACCCTTATACATAATACCCCCACAACCCCTGTGAAAAGATTGGATTACCCCTAAATTTTTCCAAAATAGATTTATCTTTCAAAAAGATAAATCAGTTGTGAAAAATTAGACAAGATTTATCTATTTGGTAAATAAATTCGTAGTGAAATATCCAAAACGGATCCACCTACCAAATAGATAAATGTGTTGGCTAAAAATAACACAAAGGATTTATCTATTTTTAGGTAAATCTGTTTGTTCAAAAAAAAACTTAGAAACAGATTTAATATTTAACAAACAAAAGTATGTATTGTGATTGACGGATGTATGGATAAATATGTTGTGTAAATTAAATAACAACGACTTTATGTTTTAATACATAATTTGGTTTAAAAAAATTAGTCCAAAACGGATTTACCTATTAAATAGATAAATATGTTATCTAAATTTAGACAACGAATTTATCTATTTAATAGGTAAATTCGTTTTGGATAAAATTGAGGGGTAAAATTGGAAGAAAAATGTTGAGTAGGGGTATTTGGTTAATTTAGGTGTCGGGGTCAAAAAAATACCCATTTCTTTTTGTCGTTTGGGCTATAGACTCGGTTCAATCAGTATCACAAGAAGGTTTTCGCTTTTCTCACTCCCCCTCCTATTCAAAACACACCACATAAGGGTGTGAAAAGACCAAAAGGCATTAATGAATGACCAAAGCGTCTTTTTTTTTCCAAAAAATTACACTTGTTCGAACACGGGCATTCGAACACGTTTGAACAGTCTCATTCAAGTGTGTTAAATATTGACACACACACTCTCTTGTGCGTAATTTAACCTGTTCGAATGACACCAATCCAACAGGTTCGCATAGACGTATTCGAACACCCTTCTTTATTTCGTTCTCATGCTGCTAATTGAGGCAACAATAATGGACCTCACACCACACACTACGCCCACGCTAGACGGATCCCTAACGCTTTTATATACAAAACGCTAGCCAATTAGAAAACACGCTAGATAGATCCCTAGCGTTTTTAGAAAGCGCTAGGTATTTAGTAAACACGCTGAGCGGATCCCTAGTGCTTTTATTCAAAACGCTAGGTATTTAGAAAAACACACTAGATAGATCCCTAGTGTTTTTTAGAAAGCATTGGGTATGGGTTCACGCGTTCTCCCAATACCCAGCCGCTTTTAAAAACGCTGGTATTGGGTCACGCTGCGTTCCCAATACCCAGCGCTTTTAAAAGCGCTAGGTATGGCTTCACACGTTCTCCCGATACCGGCGCCGCTTTTTAAAAACGGCGGGTATCGGGATCATCGTTCTCCCAGCACCAATACCCAACGCTTTTTAAAAACATTGGGTATGGCTTCACGCGTTCTCTCAATACCCAGCCGCTTTAAAAAAGCGTTGGGTATTGGGGTCAGCGTTCTCACATCGCTTTCTTACCTCTCTTCTCTCGAAACCTCACACAACCACTTCTTTGCCTCAACCTCTGCCTCCTCCTCAACCTCTGCCTCCTCCTCTCTTTTTTTCTCTCTCATTCATGTTCAGCGTTATCGGCACCACCATCGCACGGATTCGTGTTCTCTCCTTCCATCGCAAGTGAGTAATGATTCGAGCATTCTATGTTGTTGCATTTTGTTGAAAAACATATTCTTTTTTTGGTCGAATCTTTTCGAATGATGATTGTTGAAAGGGTTGTTCATCTTCTTCTTATTGTTAGATTCTGTTCTTATTTGAAGTTTAGCACACCAATTTGTTTGTAAATTTGCCTAAACTAAGTTTCAGTGTGCACATCAACTGTTTGTTAAAATGCCCAAACCAAGTGCAGAATTTTTTTTTCTTTTCAGAGTTGGGCGTACAAACTGAATACTTGTTAAAATGTTATTTGTTCTCTCATTTCTGCTTAAAATTTTTATTTCTGTGATATGACTTTTTTTATTAGGGTTTTGTAATAATCTGTTTTAGTGTTAGGTTTTTATAAAAGTTTTGTTTATTCGATTTTAGTTTCTAGTTAACTCTTTTGTTTTCACTTTCAGTTTTTTTCTATTTTAGTTTATTTCTGGTTTGGTATTTTACTAGTTTTATCTTTACTAATTTGACCCTGTTTTTTATTTTCATGGATGCTAAACATGGTGAAGTTGGTTTCTTTGTCTTGTGGAGCACGAGCAACTACGAAACTACCAAACAGGTTGGAGATTCGCTACTGTGGCTCTTTAATATTTACATCTTGTCCCTCTTGTGTTGATTATAACACTTTGTTTAACACTTAACTATATGAAAGTATGCTTTTGTACTTCATTTATGATAGTGTGAACACTATGATAAAGCTATATTCTGTAAAGTGAAGAATACATACATATGAATACATATAGTGTTCATATAGTGATCAGAATATAGTGTTATAATAGTGTTTGATTGTATGCTTAACTATATATGTATTCATAGTGTTCTTTACTAATATGTTGCTATTGTATTAATTGTAAAGCTCATACTTAAAAGTCTGCTATCATTGTTTTGATTCGTATCGGTGTACTAGTTGACATGACAAATCTGTTGGATTTGTTCACTTAGGGGATACTTAACCACTTGAAGTTATTGCATCAAGTGCTATGACTTATGTCAGACTTATGTTATTTTCTTTGCAGCCATTGTTTCCTGGAGAGGATGGGGTTGATCAGTTGTTAGAGATAATTAAGGTAAAATTTCTTGTGTTTATCTTGAAAGTTGCTTTCATTGGTTTTTGGATCTTCAATCTGAGTGTAATTATGTACTTTATATTGCTTATCTTGAAATTTGATATTCCTTGCATGTTTAACTAAGAAACCGTTCATAATCAAAGCAAGGGCGTATGCTAGTTCTAGAAAAGAAGGTGCCAAAGTTTGAAAGCAGTATATCAAAAAAAAAAAGTTTGAAAGCAGAAGGATGCAAATAAAAGTATGATTTCTCGAGAAAAAATTGTTCGATTGTCTTGATATATGTCTCTCATTTTTTAGAGTTTGATTTGGATACTATTAAGTTAGCTAGCTAGTTTTGGACAAATTAATTAGATGATGTAACTTGTTAGCTATTTTGTTTTGGGTCATAAAAATGTGACAATTAATTAACTAATCTTTTGCTTTGTAGTGTCCTAAATGACCAAATAACAATGATTGTGGATACTATACTATGAGATATATGAGAGAGATTATCACTCACGACAAAGTAGTAATTCCAATCAAGGTAACTACTTAGATTTCTTTTTATATTGATATTATAATACTTACTCGCATTTAATAACCATTTTAATTCTAATTTTATTTCATTTTATTTTTGATATTTTCCTCACTTTGTCATCACATCCAAAGATTACTACGATGAACAACTTACAACACTAAGGGGGTGCCGTTATGTTTCTAGCTTTTTGTAGCAACTTTTGAGTTTCATAATGTTAGTTAGTTATTATATATCTTTGTATATATGATTTGGATATATATTATGTTGTAAGTACTTGTTAGTTTAATATGATCTTTTGGTGATATGTACATATGTGTGTATCTATATTGGATTGGAGTGATATTGGCTGAATTTGTTGTTGGAATGATATTGGATGAATTTTTTGTTAGGAATAAACAAAAATAAAATATTTAAAAAAATCGATCGATAGGTAGCGTTTTAAAGAAAAACGCTACAAATGAAATAAAAAAATCGGTCAATACGTAGCGTTTTATATAGAAAACGCTAGAAATGAAATTAAAAAATCATTCAATACCTAGCGTTTTTTAGAAAAAGCGCTAGGTATGGACAAAATGCACTAGAGGAATCTAGCGCTTTTCTGGCGCTAGGTATGGACAAAATGCGCCAGAGGATCCTAGGATCCTAGCGTTTCTGAACGCGCTAGGTATGGACAAAATGCGCTAGAGGATCCCTAGCGTTTTTGCGAAAGAAAGCTTCACGTATGTCCAAAACACGCTAAGGAAGATCCGCGTTTTATTTCAAAACGCTACGCATTTTCGACAATCCCTAGCATTTTTAAAATGCTACTAATGAAGTGCGATCCGTAGCGTCCCGACTTTTCTAGCGTTTTTAAAGCGCTACCAATGCCCAAAAAAAACGCTGCAAATCCTTAAATCTGTTGTAGTGACATTCACCAATTTTATTGCGTTCGTATGCCACGTTCGAACAAGGTCATTTAAACCGTCACTAAACACGTCATCCACAAACGTTCTACACGAGGTTATTTTTGAAATAAAATTTGTTAAGGAATGTGTTTGAATAGGAGGGGGAGTGGAGAAAGTAAAACTCACAAGAAAGCAACAAGGCCCGTTCTTTTCTTACTCTCTCATACCCCAAATTTTCTAAAAACCTCAAAACAAGAGTTTTTTTTAAATTAAAAAAATTAAAACTTTGTTGGACGTCAGCAGGTTATAGCCACATCACTACGTCAATCTTATAACAACTATGTGGAATTTTCTTATAGTATTAAATAAATGAAACTCTAAAAAAGAGCAACTCCTTTTACGGTTTGAAACATAAATGACTTATTCGGAAGAAAAAAAAAGACTAATTTAGTATTTTAAATTAGGATAAAAGTAAAAATCTCCGGGAGTAATTTTGCTTATATATTTTTTATCTTTGTTTCTAATAAAATATTAATTATTCTCTTTACTGTATCTATTATTTACATAGGGATATGTATGTTGTTTTATAAATATGATTCCGGGTTCAAACCATCAACATTCCCCCTGCCCTACTAAATATGATTATTTTTTTCCTTCTAACTATTTCCTTTCATTTTCTCTCAAACGAAACCATCATCTACCTTTTTATCTATTTTTCCTTCTTATCATTTTCATGTCTTTTTTCTCTCTTTGTTTTTCTACAACTAAGCAGATTCGACATAATTCAAGCATTGAAAAAATTGAAAAATACCAAACATAAAAGTTTGTGCATTTTCATGATTAACTTTTTTGGGAAGGTTAACATGTTTCATCTTCTTATATTTTCATCTTCTCATATATATATTCCTAGACTACATATTCGCTTTTTGAGGTAAAATAATCTAGATAACGGTTTAAATTATTTAATAGATAAGAGATGTAAAATAATCATAATGAGATGGCATAATTTTTTAAAATTTTTGTTTGTGCATATATCACATTTTCACACACCCCAAAGCATCAAAGCAGCGTTCAATTCAAAAAACATAAGAGAATCAATAAATCATTCAGAACAAGGTAATTTATTTCCCATCAAATTCAAATATAGATCTCAATGTAACACTAACAAGTAATCCCTACAAATCCATTGAAAACCAAAAAAGCCCAAATCCCAACCCTAAAATACACATGCACGCCAATAGAGCTTGTTGGGCTAGAAGCACTAGACGGAGATGGCGCTGGAGAGACCAAACGGGATGAGGGAATTAGATGAGGAATCAAGTCACTTGTTGGCGACTGAGATGGTGGTTCAACTGAAGGATGATGGTGTCTAACACTCATGACAAGGACGACCAGTCTTTGACCATGTTTGCAGTTCTCAACATTACCACTGATAAAGAAATAAAGACCTGGGTCGCTAAGTTTAAAATTTGAATCCCCATCGTCCATCTTTTGCTTAGGGTTATTGGTGTTGCACGAATCATAGTCCTCCTTCTTCACAAATAGAACTGAATCACTCCCTTTCTTGTACCTAAAACCTGTATATAATGTAACACCACACAAAAATATGTGTGTTATATGTGTGCCTTTAATTTATATATATATATATATATATATATATATATATATATATATATATATATATATATATATATATAACATTTGTTGTAAAGTAAAATGATTTTGATGTTGTGTTGAAAAATTAAAAGTTGGACTTACGGAGAGTGTCATTGACTTGAAACCTATTTCTTTGAGCCCAATGATTGTAGTCTTCAGAGGGTTTCACCACCCACCCATCTCTGCCACCAACAGGAATTTCCCTTGGTGCTATTGCATGAGACGGTGACGAGGAGCTAAGAAACAACATCAACATCATCAAAGGAAAAACACCAAGAAACCTTTCAAATGCCATTTGAGGGAACACTCTAGTCTCCCTAAGTTTGTAGAGAAACACTGATATGTGTGAAGCTTTGGTGTGGTAACATGCATATATATAATGTGTGGCGATTGAGAGGAGGATATGACCGTTAAGGGGAAAAGCATGAAAAATGCTACCTGTGGGGCAAATTACTTACTGGCACAACGTGATACTCGATGTAGTGTTAGAAAAAGCAAGCGTTTCCAAAAAGATATTTTTGTACTATCGAGGACGGTTACATTTACACACTCAAAAGTATCAATTAGTGATAATCTTCTTCATAATAATTTATGTTATTTTATTTTGCAACTAATGCATGATACACTTTATAATTAACTTTTTAATGTTTTAAATATTGTGATGATAAAATAATTGAGAGAAGAATATGACCGTTGAGGGGAAAAGCATGAAAAATGCTACCTGTGGGGCAAATTACTTACTGGCACAACGTGATACTCGAAGCAGTGTCAGAAAAAACAAGTGTTTCTAAAAAGATATTTTTGTACTATTGAGGACAGTTACGTTTACACACACCGACATGCAAAAGACTCAAAAGTATCAACAGTGGAAATCTTCTTCATAAGAATTTATGTTATTTTATTTTGCAACTAATGCATGATACTCTTTATAATTAACTTTTTAATGTTTTAAATATTGTGATGATAAAATAATTAGACATTCATTTAATCAAATAAATTTAATAACTTGTTAAAAATATATTTTAAAAATATTTAATTAGAAATAAAAAAGTTAAATAAATATTTAAATAGTTTTAAAATTTAATAAAAATATTGTATTTAAAAATTTATATATAAAGTTACATATCATTTTAAATAAGGAAAAAGAGTGAAAAGGAAATGGGTGGAGGGAAAACACATTTTCCATAATGGGTGGAGGAAAAGTATGGGTAGAACCCACATAAATCAAAATCCGCGTTTGTTTCATGGTTGTAGAAATTTTTCTCAACCATAACTTTTCTGCGATAATAATGTTGGCATCTTATTCCTAACTAATTTGAAGAAAAAAAATTTTTTTGCCAAATACAAATAACATTCATGGAAATTATTTATAAGAAATAAATTTTGAGTGGTTGGTGCGCTTGATATACACACAAATGTGCAAGTATACACAATCGTATCAAGTAATAAAGTGAAAGTAGAGTATCGTTCCCACAGGGATTGGATTAATTTACATGTTTAAATTAAATAGTTCACTAGTGAAAAGTAACCACTGTCCTACTCACAAATAGGTGGTGTTGATAAACAAACATAATGTAAATAAGTAATAAAAATATGTAAGAAATTAGTGGAGAATGATAGTTGAGATGTCTTCACCAAATAAGTCACTTTCAAGAGTTTTGTGTTTTTATGTGGTGCAGGTGCACTGGATGCAGCTGTATCAGTATGTGCTTTTCAGTCACTTTATTTAGAGTTTCATTACAAGTTCTTTAAACCTTGTCTTGAAGTAAAGATAGAAGTTGACAATTCCTTTCTTGCCTTCTTACAATTATTGTCTAAGATGCTAAATAAGTTCACTCTTGTATTTGCATCATCCTAAGGACTATGCTATCCTATGTCTAGGTTTTAGCATGTAATTAACAAAGTTTTCTTTATTAAACATTTATCCCTATTAGTTCTTGAGTTCTAATCATAAACCATGTATGTATTTATGATTTGCATCACTTTTAGTTGGCAAATTCTAATGATGAATATGAAAGAGTTATCATACAAGAACTAAAATACAAACATCACATATTAACACAATAATACTTAAAAGATCATTATAAGGTTAGAACATCTCACCCAAAAGAGTTTAGTTCATGTTAGACATCCCAAGGCTTATATAAATAGAACAAGGCATATTCATATAATTGAAATAACAAAGGAAACAATAAGATAGAAGTTACACAGTTGTAGTTTCCTTTGCATGAAGTTGCCAAGTGATGTGGGTGCACTACTCCACTTGGTTGTTGTTGAAGTAAAGGAAGAAGTCGTCAATTTCTTATTTGCCTTCTTACAACCTCCTTACAAGAGAAAATAAAACTAACTAACCTAACTATTGCATGAAATTGAAATACAAGATATGATATGAAGTGAGAAGTGAATTGGATGATCTTCAAGTGAGAAATGAAAACCTTTACATAGCCTTCGAGCTTTCCTTCAAGAGAGAGTTTGCTTGGAGACAAATTAAGCTTGACCAAGATCAGTTAACCATTATTACTTTTCAGACCTCCCATCAAACAAGTTGATTGTCACATGAAATCACATGGTGTCACATGAAATCACATGATTGTCACATGAAATCACCAAGTGGTCTTCTATCTTGGGCTATGGTAGGCGCCTCCTTTTGCAAGTGGGCATGTGTCTCCATGTGATCATTGACTAAGCATGATGTCATAGAGGTGATAAAAATTTGGTGAAATTTGAGGTGCTTCTAATATTGTTCAATTTGTCTTCGTGCAGGAGGTGCAGGAGCACTAAGTGTAAGTACACTGTGTTAATCAGGTGTAAGCACACCATGTGCTGATTCTGGTGTAGGTGCACCAACTGCAGCTGCACTGAACAAATACATCAAACATACCAAAATATATGCAACATGCTTAGTTATTTGTTTAACCCTTCTTGATACTTTGAATGTTGTTCTTTATTTATAAAACTATATTTAACACTTTAATTTACTTGAATTTAAGCATTTATCTAAGTTTAAATGTATGAATAACTCTATATAAAATAGAGTTATCAGTAGTTTACACATGTTTTATTCCCACTCTCATGAGAACCTTTCCAAACCACCATTTTTTTGGGAATAAAATCATGAGAAAGATTGATGAACCCATCAAATTACATTTTTCTCCTTATTAGTGACAATATTATAATACGAGTTTATTTTATTTTTATTAATTATTTTTAGCCTTTTGTTATATCAAATTGTTTTTGTTTTAACATGAACATTTTATTTTTATTTTTATTACCCTTGTTTCCAATTCCACATATTTTGTTTTTATTTTACTTTTTAAATAAGTATTGCTATTGTACTAGAATTTTAATTTATCTTCGATTGTTGTAAAATATATTTAGCTTTTTTAATTTTACCATTTTTATATTTATTAATATTTTGTGTTTATCTTGGATTATAATAAAATAGTTTTTACATTTTTATTTTCCTTATTATATCTATTTTTGCAGACATTTATGTCATTTTACAAATACATTTTTCTCCCCTCTTTCTTTTCATTTACCCCTTGAATAAAACCACTAAAAAATCGTCTTTCTTGTTTATATTATCTTTCCCCTCTTAAATTTTCTTTCATATTCTCTTTGGTTTATTTCCTATCACCAAACATTACTTATCTGCCCACAATAAAAATTAGACAGATTTGGCAAAACTAAAGCGTGGGAAAAAAATCATAATAGTGTGTGCATTTTCATGGATAACACTTTACATCTTCTTATAATTACTGGGATGATTACCCGTGCGATGCATGGGGAGGTGATTAACAGGCGTATAGATATAGTTTCGAAAAAACATTAACATTTTATAAGGGGGTATAAAAATACGCAATACATATTTATAAGACGAAGATGCAACAATAGCTCTTGGTGGGATGAAGTCTAAGTCCCTTTATGCACCTCTTTTTTTTTATAAGTCTCTTTGTGTGTGTTACTTAGTCATGTATGTATTATAGTATGACTTTGAAATTTCTTTGTATGTGTTATAGTATGGTTTGAAATTTCCTTGTACATATCAACTAACAAACAGTTATGTTATATTTACAATTTTTCACTTACATACGATTTGATCAGAAATATTTTAGAGCTCGTCGTATTTACCTTCCAGGAGATAGATATGAATTTCAGCAAATTTCGCATGGTATTTATCTATATACGATTCCCTCACAGAAGCTTCAAAAAATGAGTTCTGGAAAAGAAAAAAAGAGTGGTATTTTAATTTTTGCTAAATTAATAATGGACATAAAGTTTGCATTATTTACAACTAATGTTATCAAAAAATGCCTCCCCAAATTGATTAATAAAGTAGCCAATGTAAAGTGTACCATATTATAACACATACATGACTAAGTAACACACACAAATGGACTTATAAAAAAAAAGTACATAAAGGCACATATAAAAAAAAAAGTTTTCCCTCCCGAATGGGGAAAAGATGCGACTTTGTATTAATAGTTAGGGAATATAGAGTGGGGGTATCTTGGTAAACAGTGGGGTACAAAATGAGGGGTACATTTTGATAATAAAAAAAAGAGTGTTGCACAAAAAAAATTTGCCAAAGATATATCGGTCCAAAAATATAGAGTGGGGGTATATTGGTAAATGTTGAAAAAAAAATTCCCACCAAAAGTGGTTATTGTCAACGATCTTGTATTAATATATAGAGATAAATCAGTTGGTTCAATTTTTGTCGGGGGTGTGTCGGTCCAAAAATATAGAGTGGGGTATATTGGTAAACAATGGGGTACAAATTGAGAGGGTACATTTTGATAATAATAAAAAAAGTGTTGGACAAAAAAATTTGTCGTATGTATGTTCCAAAAAATATAGAGTGGGTATATTAGTAAGCAGTAGGGTACAAAATGAGGGTACATTTTGATAATAATAAAAAAAGTGTTGGAAAAAAAAAAAAATCGTGAGGGTATGTCGGTCCAAAAATATATAGGGGGTATATTGGTAAAATGATTAGAGTAAAATGAGAAGTATATTGGTAAATGGTGGGGCACAAAATATAGAGTTGGGGTATGTTGGTCCGAAAATATAGAGTGGGGTATATTGGTAAACAGTGGGGGTACAAAATGAGGGGTATATTGGTAAATGGTGGCAAAAAATTTTCCCACCAAAATGACTAAAGTCAACGACTGTTTTTAGTCCCTACAAAATTTTATTTTTTTAAATTAGTCCCTACATTAACGAAATAGGTGTTTTGGTCCCTACATTTTTTTCCCGTTTTCATTAAGAGTCATTGTCGTTGACTCCATCTGATTAGGCAACGAAAAAGTGACGTGGCTTTTACACGTGAGTTTTTTTAAATTACGTGACATATCAGTAACTTACACGTGGATTAATCAATATGACTCACATGATGTGGATCTAAAACCTACCCGTTTAACTCGTACCCCACCCGATTTGATTGATTAAGTCCCTAACTTAGACATAATAGGCCATGTAATTAATCAAGATTAACCTGGTTTGGTTTGCCATGTAATTAAAAAAACCCACGTGTAAAAACCACGTCACTTTTCAGTTGCCTATTCAAATGGAGTTAACGACGATGACTCTTAATGAAAACGAAAAAAAATGTAGGGACCAAAACACCTATTTCGTTAATGTAGGAACTAACGAAATTTTGTAGGGACTAAAAACATATTTTACCCAATAATAAATAATCGTAATGACATGGCATAAAAAAATTAGTGTGACAACATCAAATTCTTGAAGATTTTACTTGTGCATATATTGTCATTCCATCCACCTATACATAAAAACAAAGTTCAATTAAAAAAGCAAAAAGAAAAACAACAAGCAATTGAAACAGACAAAAGATTCTACAAATCATCATTAGAATAAGATAATTTATTTTTCATCGTCGGGATGACAGGTCTCACTATAACACTGACAAGCAATTTCTGCAAAGTCATTGAAGAACAAATCAACCCAAACCCCGACCCAAAAATACACACAGAGACCAATAGAACTTGTTGTGCTTGAAGCATTAGACAGACGCGGTGTTGGAGAAACCAAACGAGATGAGAGAATTAGAGGAGGCAGAAAGCCACGGTTGGGTTGGTGGTCCGGTCGGGTGTAGAGGGTGTCTAACAACCATGACGAATCCCACTCGTCCAACTTTTGCTTGGGGTTATTGTTGGCTGCATGGATCATAGTTCTTTTTCTTCACCACCAAAATTGGATCACTGCCTTTCTTGTACCTAAAATCTGCATGCAAACACCAAAAAGAAATAAGTACATGTTATATATTAACCCTTAGGGCCCATTTGATGGCCAATATATGGAGACAGAATAGGATAAGTCGATCATATCTTATCGCCAATACAACGTTTGTTGAGCCAACAAGATATAATAACTCAAGCACCACCAGATGGATAAAAATGAATTTGGGGCATTTTTGTTTAAGTTTATGTCTGACGCAGTATTACGTAGGTTCGACGACTACCTGTTGAATCAGTTCGGCTGTCCATTATCGGACGTACAAAAGAGCAAAAGACACCCCTTTTTCCAATTTTACAACGTCCGATTGACAGTTGCCGAGTTGATTCGGTGGGAGGCAACTGAACCTGTGGAAAATACGTAGTCCATGAACGTTGTACGTGAGGGTATTTCTGGAATTTTGAGATTTTTGGGGTATGCATTAAGTAGTTGGAGGCTAGGAAAAGCATGAGTCAAAACTTTAGCCTCAGTTTGGATCTTGGGTTGGGACCTAATGCAGATTTCACCCTGATCGGGTCGCGCTTCTGCACCGTGATTTTACCCATCCTACCACCAAATTTGTTGGCCCATGCTTCTTAGAACCCCCTAGCTACTCACTAGAACCCCCATACCACCCTTTATTCCCAAAATACCCCTGAATTTAAAACTTTTTTTTAAACATTAACTACGGTTCGGCCATGCGTGCGCCAAACCTGTTAAGTGTGGTTCGACCATGCGTGCATCGAACCGGTTTGCACTTGGCAGGATTGAACCTCCCTGATTGTTGCTGGATGTTGTGTTGTTTAATTTTAACTGATTTTTAACGATTCGATTTATTATTTGCTAACACTAGTATGACTAACACTAGTTGTTTAATTTTAACTGATTTTTAACGATTCGATTTATTCTTTACTAACACTAGTATGGCTAACACTAGTTGTTTAATTTTAACTGATTTTTAACGATTCGATTTATTCATTGCACGATTTATTTTTTTAGACTTTTTCGGTTTGTATGACTTGTTGCATTTATCAATAATAGGTGTGATCTAACGTGAGTCGTTGATTTAAAAACAATCGAAACCGTTAAACTTATAACCGTTGGGGAGAATTCAAAAATTTAGCCGTTGACTGAACGGTGGAGAGGGTTCGGCGCACGACCGATCGATTTGGATCGGCAGACACGCGGCAGTCGAACCTAGTCAAAACATAATTTGGGGTATATCGAGTAAATTTTGACTAGTTTCAGTGCAAAATGAGATTTGATCGGATTCGATCGATCAATCATGCGAGCTAACCAATGCATAATCTTTTAAAAAAAAAATTCAGTAAGAGCATTTAATCTTTTCACACAAAAAAAGAGTTATAGTAAGTAGCGGAGTTGTACGAATCCAATTTGTTTGGCAAGGGTGAATGAAGGAAAAATGTCTAGCATATACACTTAAATTAAACGGAAAAGAAGAGGCATCAATTTTGAAATTTAGGCAAATTCTCCCTCTATCTCTCTCTGATTCTCCATGTCGCTGCAGGCTCTGAAGGAAATTTTGAGACCTTGCTCAACCCAACAATCACAACCATCTTCTTCCTCATCTCAATCCATTACCCAAACACAACCCAATTCTCTTCTCCGCGATTTCAGTTCCCAATTCCCTATCCATAGAAAACCCCCAAAAACCTCTCTTTCACAACAGCTTCGCCGTCTTCAGGACTCCACGCCTGAGCCTTTTAATTTCCCTCACTCACTAAAAGACTCCAAAACCCAACAACAGGAAGAACAATACAACGACAAAGAAGAAGAAGTAGTAGAGCCAGAGTTAAAGAGGGCGAAAATCTCAACGGCCAAATCTTCTCAATTTCAATTCGAACATACTGGACCTTTTGAACCCTTGCTCTTGTCTTCGCATGGAGAAGTTCCTGTTGTTCAGGTCACCAATCCAACTCTCTCTCTCTCTCTCTCTCTCAATTTAATGCAATCGTTATTTGGTGTATATTTCTTTCTGGTACTTTGATGTTTTGTGTTTACCTTATTATGCTTAATTGCTTATGATTTATTGAATGCTGTAGTTTCTATATACTATTAATTAGTCAATTACTACATGATCGTGAGTAGTACTTTGCAGAGTGTGAAATGAAAGTTTTTTGATAAACCCTTTAAGTACTGAAATTGGAAACAAAAATACTTGTAACTGTAAGCCACTATTCACTGTTTCAGGTTCCTGCATCTATAAACTGTAGACTGCTTGAGCACCAGAGAGTGGGAGTGAAGTTTTTGTACGGCTTATACAAGAACAACCATGGAGGTATTCTTGGAGATGACATGTGAGTTGCACATTTATACTTCCCATATCACTTTCTCACTCTTGGGTTCAGGCACATTTCTGTCTTTCTATTTTTTAAATGCTCTCTCCAGTTATTTTCATGTGATATATTGATGCGGGTCTGTGGCAAGGCAACATGTTTTGTTATTCCCAATCTCATGCGCAATGCTGTATTTGTCTAATTTGGAATATTCTTATGGATTAAGAGTTAAGACCTATCTTATAGAACTCAATATCCTGAACTTTTGTTTTTTGGTTTTCTGCTTTTATCTACCGTGTGCTTATAAAAGATATACTTTTAGGACTCTTGAGAACCCTGTAATGCAAACCATGGCACATCCTATTAAAATACAATTTACCTCCCTGACATTTACCACTTTCTTTTTTATCACTCAACACCCTTGATGATTGGTTTTGAGTGGAATTTGTTAGGGTACGCTTTCTGAACTTAAGCCTCGAAAGTTTTATTTTTTATCACTTAACCCCCTTGGTGAGTGATTTTTGAGTGGAAGTGCATTAGGGTACCATTTCTGAACTTAAGCCACTAAAGTTTTTTTTTTTTTTTTTTTTTTTTTACTTACCCCCTTGATGATTAGTTTTGACTTTTGAGTGGAAGTGTGTTAGGATGCCAGATGCAATAACACTGACTTAATACGAAAAACCATAAATAGACTTAATAAACAGAATAGAAAACTCAAGTAATATTCAGCTCCCAGAAATTTCTATTATGGCACAGAGCCTATGGTTCCTTAAAGGAATATAGCCTGTCAGAAAATGGAAAAGACGCATGCACTTCACTCACTCAATCTCCTATATTCATTGACATAAAAATGTTCCCCTATCATAACAGAAAGATATGAAACTGATGCCACATGTCATCACATCCCCAAAATACCCTCCTAGCCTAACTTACTCTCCACCAGCCTCCTTTGGCCATCTCCAGTGGAGCTTGTCTCAATTGGGTACTTAAGTGGGTTCTGCGTGCACGTTACTCGTTTTTACCTTTTTGTCTTGATAATGAACAAGCACCCAACCCTTCAAACCCAGTACCTACAAAATTTATTAAATGGTTCCCACCAATAACTCTACATAATCACAGTTCAACAATAACTAGCACGTGGGCCCCGCATGCATATGCAGGTACTCGTTCCAAATAGGTACTCGCTCTGGACACTTACACTGTGTTTGTTTCGCTAGATTTATGAAAGAGAGAGAGATAGGAAAGAGAGAGATAGAAGAGAAATCAGACATTTGTACGGTTTGGAAGAGGAGAGAAATAAAGGAAGCGAGAAGTTTTTTGGGGTGGGACCTACAATAGGAATTTCTTCCCAACTTAAGCGAGACTTGGGGAAGAAATTGTGGAAATGTATGGTTATTCCCATGTTGCCCTCCTTCACGTTAATTTCGCTACAAAACTGCAAGTTGCAAATTTAACGTTTTCAGTTTTCTTATACATTATTCACCATGGCTCAGCTTATTAGAGGTCATGTAATGAGACTACTGCTCCCACATATGGACTGAGGGAATTTAATATTAATATTATCTTTAGTTGCAAAGTTACTATCCACAAAAATGTTCATTCAAACTCTGTATCAACTATCAAAAGCCCATATGTAATGCATGTTCATTTCTTCACCTTCTCATGAAATACATAACAATAAGGGCATAATTAGCTCCTTCAAGATTAAAGATTTATTTTTCAACTAACCAAAAAAATGTAAAAAACTTAGTTTTGGTTTATTTAGTCATTTACTTTGAGTCAAATTCTTGTTGTTTAAAATTCTAAAGACATCACTGAGAAATTCTCCTTATCTTTCTCAGGCCTTGTCATTGTCATCAAATTAACAAATGTTTACACTTTGCACTCTTCTTCATTTTAGCATCTGAGTTTTCTTTTTGAATGTTCTAAAATCGCAGTGTGCATCTTCTGATACTATTCGTGCCATGTGAGTTCTATAAGTTGTGGACTTTATCTTCTGTTTTGTGTCTATATTATTTTCTAGCATAATTCTATACTTTGCTGCTATTTTTTTGTAAAATTTGGGTCTTTTTATCACAATTCTGGTTATAATTACCCAGTTTAAGTTCACTTTGGGGTTTTGAAATTTGAAACAGGGGCCTTGGAAAGACTATTCAAACAATAGCATTTCTCGCTGCCATCTATGGTAAAGATGGAGAATCTATTTCAAGTGAGAAACGGGAAGAGAAAAGAGACCCTGTATTAATAATTTGTCCAACATCCGTTATTCAAAACTGGGAGAATGAGTTCTCTAAGTGGGCTAACTTTAGTGTTTCCATTTATCAAGGCGCAAACCGGGATTTGATATACGATAAATTGGAAGCAAATGGAGTGGAGATACTTATTACCAGTTTTGACACTTACAGGATTCATGGCAGCAGTTCCTTGTCAGATATCCACTGGAACATTGTGATTATTGATGAGGCTCACCGACTTAAGAATGATAAATCAAAACTCTATAAAGCATGTTTAGAAATCAAAACCCTGAGACGCTATGGTCTTACTGGGACTGTAATGCAAAATAAGATCATGGAATTGTTCAATATCTTTGACTTGGTTGCACCTGGATCCCTTGGAACACGGGAACACTTCCGTGAGTTCTATGATGAACCCCTTAAGCATGGTCAAAGGTCAACTGCTCCAGATAGGTTTGTCCAAATTGCTAATAAGAGAAAACAACACCTTGTAGTGGTTCTTGATAAATATATGTTGAGAAGGACAAAGGAAGAAACCATAGGGCATCTTATGATGGGGAAGGAAGATAACATTGTGTTCTGCGCAATGAGTGATGTGCAAAAACGTGTTTACAGGAGAATGATACAGCTTCCTGACATTCAATGCCTTGTAAACAAGGATCTGCCTTGTAGTTGTGGTAGCCCTCTCACTCAAGCTGAATGTTGTAAAAGGATGGTACCAGATGGAGTTATTTGGCCTTATCTTCACAAAGATAATCCTGATGGGTGTGATTCATGCCCCTTTTGCCTTGTCCTTCCATGCCTTGTCAAGCTTCAACAGGTAATGTGAGATCTTTGAAATTTCTTCACCTCTCTTTTTCATCAAACTGTTACACTCACAGCAAAATATATCCTTTAGAGCTAATTTGTTCAGATGTCTGTCTTAACTTTCTTCCTTAGTAGGATTCTGTCTTGTAATGTGTGAGCACTATTGCCTTTCAGTTTACAGACAGTGTTCAGTGTCCTACTTCCACAAACAAATTCGGTTATGATCATGCTAATGATGCTTCTTACATTATTTTTAATGTTACTGCTTCTTTATTCTAGATAAGCAATCACCTTGAGCTGATTAAGCCAAACCCCAAAGACGACCCTGACAAACAAATTAAAGATGCAGAGTTTGCTGCTGCTGTCTTTGGCCCAGATATTGACTCAGTGGGTGGGAACGTCCAGAATGAGAGTTTCATGGGTCTAAGTGATGCGAAACATTGTGGCAAAATGCGAGCACTTGAAAAACTATTGTTCTCATGGATTTCAAATGGTGACAAAATTCTTTTGTTTAGCTATTCTGTAAGGTAAATAAGTGGTATACCTTCAGACCATGTTTGGTACTTTCGTTATAGTTAGGATATACATTTGGAAGTAGAGTGATTGACAGTTTGATTAGTTTACTCTAATTTTGGCTTTTTAGATTCCTGGTTTTAAACTTAAATGCACAAATTTAGGTTGTAGAGAGATTCATCTTATCTGTTGCCTCTAGGCCATTGCAGTATCTTTGGTCTCGGGATGATTGAACATCGTTGGCATTAGTAAACTGCTCTCTACACATCCCATATTTTCTGCTGTATAATTGAGCTACTCTTGCCAGGATGCTGGACATACTGGAGAAATTTCTCATACGAAAAGGCTACTGTTTCTCAAGACTTGATGGGTCCACTCCAACTAATTTACGTCAGTCTCTGGTTGATGATTTCAACTCAAGTCCAAGCAAACTAGTATATCTCGAACCTGGTAGTTCAATGAGTCTTTTTACAATTCAGTTTCTTATTGGGCTCTTGTTTATTATTGTAGGTGTTCCTGATATCAACTCGTGCTGGTGGGCTTGGATTGAACCTTGTTAGTGCGAACCGTGTTGTGATTTTTGATCCTAACTGGAATCCTGCACAAGATTTACAAGCTCAGGATAGGTCCTTTCGTTTTGGACAGAAGCGGCATGTGGTGGTATTCCGTCTTCTTGCAGCTGGCTCACTTGAAGAACTAGTTTATTCTCGTCAGGTGTACAAGCAGCAGCTCTCAAACATTGCTGTCTCTGGAAAGATGGAAAAACGATATTTTGAAGGTGTCCAGGTACAAAGATCTATGTATTTTGATATTGTATTTCTTTTCATTTGTCTCTAAATATTTTTGTAAAGTAATTCTAAAAGTGGATTAGTTTCGTTGCAGGACTGCAAGGAATTTCAAGGGGAGCTTTTTGGAATTTCCAATTTATTTCGAGATTTATCTGATAAACTATTCACCAGTGAGATCATTGAATTGCATGGGAAGAGTAAAGAACACGGACTTAAAACAGAACAACAGAAGGAAATAAATCTGTCTGAAGAAACAGGTTTATTAGAATCAGAGTCTGAAACCAGGTTATGTTCTGAAACTGTGAGGGCTGCTACAACAAGTAAACCAGATCTTGAGTTTGAAGACCTTGGTATGTTTCTTATAATCCTAAATTGCATCCATTGTGAAATTCCTTGTTTTCTTTTATCATAAATCTGCATGTGAGGAAAAAGTTAGGAATATGGTGAAATGATAACTTTATAGCCTTATCAGATATAGCGAATAGCAGACATACACTTTTTACTGGAAGTCATTTTTGTAGGGTAATCATGGACATGTCTTCATATGATGTTAGTTAGACAATTTGTTTTCTTAGCACTTTATCAAAATTTCTATTTCCATTCACTTTACCGTGACAAAGAATACTGGAAATCCTTGCTTTGCAGCCCTTGAAATGAGGGAGTAAGGCTTATGAAGTTTATCTGTTGTTTTTAATTTGTGAAATGGCAAAGTGTGATTTCCATATAGCAACTGATGTTTTATTTTGTATCTTTAGGTATTGTCTATGCTCATCGCAATGAAGACATCGTCAACTTCGGACCAGGGATTCAGGGAAAACATCTACCAGTATCCCTTCTGGTGATGGCCTAAGCAAGCCAAGCATCTCTTCAGTCCATCAAAGTAAAAAGCCAGTTGGTGTACCTAAAACGCAGAAACTTCCTTTGGTTGATGAAAGGAAGAGAATCCAATTTAGCCTCATTGCCCAGTCTATGGGCATGGAAGAGCTTGCATTTAGCAAATGGTTACTATCAGCTACTCCACTGGAGAGAGAAAAGGTGGTTATAGACTACAAGAAGAAAAAGAAATTCAAGCCTTCAACTGGTTGAAGAGTGTTTCTCATGGATGACAAAATAAATGGAAGCTTAACATTATGTACATATGGATGTATAGTCAATTTGTCCTTTTACAAATTGAATACGTTAGATATAGCTTGTCTTTCAATCATTGTAATATTTGTGAATCTTAATGTTTCTTACAGCTATACAATACGGCTTAAATATTAGCATATTCAAAAGAATTCATTATTATTTACTCACAGGTGATCTTTTAGATGCAAATTATAGGAGATTCTGGGGTGTTCATGCAAAATAACTTTGTTGGATCATAAATGCTCACTAGCTTAAGGCAAGAAAAGGCTAAATGTTAAGCTTTGTTTTTATTAAATAAAATTATATTTACGACAAAATAATTGCCAAGCCAATATTATATTAGTCTTCTTCTTTTGATCAAAAAAAATATTAGTCTTCTTCTAAAATAATCACAGTCGCATCATTTCTCTCACCAGAAGAACTGTGACCATACAACAAAAAAAGGACCTGTGACCAGAAAGGTTAAAGGTTAAATAACTCCATTGTAAAGTATAAACTGTAAACAACTCAATTATGTTAATGGATGTTTGATTTTTTTTATAATGTTTATTATAACTTATTATGCTGTCCCAAAAAGAAGCAGCATCTCTTTGGAATTTTGTCAATAATTATTTGCCAACTACGAGAGAAAAACAAGAACATAGACACAAGAAGCCAAAACTATGCACAAACAAGAAGCCACTGTGAGAATAAAAAAAACGCCGTTGCCGGGGATCGAACCCGGGTCACCCGCGTGACAGGCGGGAATACTTACCACTATACTACAACGACTTTGTTGACATAACAGACTCACAACTCTTTATGACTTGTTAACAATCGTTAAGTTCTCGAATCATCTAGTGACTAACGGAACTGCAACATACAAACTCATTTTAGAATTAAAAAATGGTTTCATCCATAAATCTACTAAAATTAGATTTATTTGGTGTGGACATTTTTTATTGACTTTATCACAGTTGAGGTGAATGTGGAAATGGATGAAAAGGAATTTTAAAGATATAAAATTAGGTAAAAAATAACAATGAAGGACTAAAATCAAGTTGAATTTTATAGGGGCTAAAACTAAATTTGATAATTTTATAGGACAAACACTAAAAATGCCCATGAAAAACTAACAATTAACAAACGACCAAAAGTGTGTAAAAAATTTATTAGAGACTAAAAACAAAACTATATTTAACCCTATTGGTCAAAATGGAAGTACTCACAAAAATTATTAATTAATGGTTTAAATATGTTTTTATCTCTATAATATACTTAGTTTTTCGTTTAAGTCTTTTTAAAAAAAACTTAAAAATACTCCCCGCGTGATAGGGATTAATATGAAAATGTTACCAATAAATATATGTAATGTAGGGACTAAATCATTAGTATATTACAAGGACCAAAGACATATTTAAGTCTTAATTAAAATATTAAAGTTATAGAAAATATGCAGACTTCCATATTAATATTTAGTTCTCAATTTTTTTAGTTCGTGTTTGGTCTTAACCAAAACAATATTTAGACTTTGGAAATAAGTGTGCATTCAAGAAAAATAACCTAGTTTTGTGTTATTAACTAATTAATATATGTTTTTTTGTTTTGAAAAATTATTAGCTAATTAGTTTTAATATATCATATTTTGACAAATCTTTGAGTGCCAATACATGACTTATTTTTGTTTCAATACATGAAGTATATAAATTAGTAGACCTATTATAATGAGCTATTACATTATCCATTCTTTTTAAGTACCTTATTATGTAGATTGTCAAAAAAAAGGTACCTTATGTTATATTCAAATTTATTTAAAAGATCGTGTTTGTAACATTGTACAATTAATATTTGAATAAAGATTAACCTTCCAATAATATGTTTCTAATAAACTTAATAAATAAATTTATCTAAATTATATGTTTCTAATAAATTTTCATTGGCTGTTCACCATTTATGTTAATATTATTATAGTAACATTCATGTTTTATTGCTGTAAAAAAAATCATATTTTATTAATTTTTATTAGTTTGTTAAAAATGTATCAAGATAAATATGTTATGTTCAAGTAAGGACAAGTAATAGATGAGATCCAAAACAAGTATACAAATACCCAGCATGTAAAAATGTACTTTTTTTTAAATAAAAAATATAAATATTAGAAGTATTCATTCACGCAGATATGGATCCAAGTTCAGACATCGTTCTACAAAAAAAAGAAAACTTAAAACACTTGTCTAAACTTGGTATAAATTCAGTTTCCGTTCTTTGGATTCTTCATTCTACAGAGAAAGAAAATGGACGCCGTCGCTATTCACACCGGTTTAACTCGCCACTACTTCTCAGATGCTTGTAGCTATCTTCTCTGCATTTTGAATCTGGAAACTGGTTTTGAAGGTTGAGAACCAGAAACCTGTCAAGGTCAAACCCATGATGGTTATTATCACACAGATTTAAGTCAATGATGAAACTGAAAGCATCAAGGTAATAAGCAAATCTTTTATCTCTGATCACAATACCTGTGAAGAAGTTGAACTTGAACTTGAAGTTGTTTGTAAATTCACAGAATGCTCAACTATGGAGCCTGTAAAAGCCTGCAGAAAATATTCATTCAAGAAAATTATCGAGGCTGCGAGATTAATTGCATGGATTATGACTCAGAGAGAGAGAGAGAAGACTGCGAAGACTAAACAAACCTTTTTACTATCAAATGATGGTTGTGTAGTTTTCTGTTGTCCCTGCAAAGGAAAAAAAATTACATGTCAAGGATCAACTACCCTGAAACCTTAAGCACTTAAGTAGTTTTGGTTAACTTCTATGAAACATGTTAAGGAACTAATCAAGAGAATGATCTGCAATGCATACCTCACTACTCGATGTAGAAGTTGCTTGAGATATCTTCTCTTTAGGAAGAATGGGAGGCTTCTGATTAGGATCAATGGATTTTACACTTTGTGCTATTTTTTCCCTTTCTGATAGATCAGACACAGCAGAATTCAATTTCAGAATGGATGTAAACAACACATGCAGCCATGTAGAGATACACAGAACCATGAAACATGCATATACAAAGAAATTTGGAGAGTTAAAAACTTATTTGAAGACTGACCTCTGACTTGTGATTGCAGAGCCATGCTTGCAAACTGCATTTTCAAAATTAAAATGCAAAGTCATGTGCTTCTTCAGCTGAGTAGTTATATAACATAATAGACAACTTAAAAGATGAACTAATATAATAGGAGGATACTATCTTACATTCAACTGATCAGCTATATTTTCTTGATGATTATGTTTTTTTGGAAGCTCAGTTGCTAATGTCTTATTGTTAGTCTGGTCCAGTGGTATGGCTTCATGGATATCCTGCTTGAGAAGACAAAATAAAAGATAAGCTATCACAGTTCACTGTGCTCAATGCTCATAGCCTCTAAACAAGATTTCTAAACCAGAAACAATAAATTGATTAATATATTACTTCTGGATTTTGTTGATTGTTAAAAGTGGGTCTCTGAGACGGAATAACATCAATATCAGCAGTAGTTTCCTCGTTATGATCACCATAATCGCCATTTTCTGCAGCAAGCTCTTCTTTCTCTAGTTCATCCAGTCTAGACCATATAGGAGCAAAATCCACATCTTTGGCTGCATTCACAAAACTAGCTGCTTCTTCCTTGGGTGGACCTGGAAAAAAATGTATTAGGATCTCATTCCCATCCAATCATATTTTCAATATTGTATGAAAAAAGATTAGAAGTCTGGTCATTGGCTACTGCTTTGATCTAGACTTAGTATATTAAACAAAGATTAAATAAAAGAGGCATAATGATTAACATATTCCACGGTTCACATTCAACTATAAATATAGAGCAACAAAGAACAAGTCAACAAATAAGTTATTAAAGGGAAGAAATATATGTTCTTCTGGTCAGAAGCTTAAATTATGTATACAAAAAATATGTAATGCCAAAGGATAAAATGTTAAGTGTATACACACACAGTTATAGATGGAATGCCCAGCCGGGAAATTGCATTTCCTCCACACGAATCCAAACAAAACATTTTCATTTCAGATACATTAAAATAATTAATTTTACATGCTAACAGTACAAACATTATAAAATGTAAAAAGCCATAGTCAAACAGAATTAAGATTTGAATTGACATATGATGAAATTACTGTTGTTGTTTGGATAATTTTATTGTATGAAAAGTGTCAAGAGAAATGACTTGAACTTTGATTTTAAACTTTTCACCCTCTCTACCAGCTTCCATCTATAATGAAAGTAGACAATAATCCTATATAAACCTTAAACCTTGAAAATCAGAAGGAAATAACATACCAGATTCAGATTCCTCTTCATTAGAGTCTTCCTCCTCCTCCTCCTCTATATACGCAATACCCTCCTGTGGCAATTAAACCACAACATCAATTAATAATTTATGCAAACTTCAAAACTGTTAACATCAAGTGCTAACAAATGCATACTAAGACAAAAGCAGAAGCAGAATCTGATCACAAGAAAAATGTAGTATAAGAAGCTAAGGTTAGTTCCCCAGTGGTGTAAACTAAAAAAAGGACACACGTTACGACACAACTGCGTGTTTCAGATGAAAAGACATCTGTTTACCATGCTAGCAATCCCCAAAAAGAAAGAAAGATAGAAAGAAACAAAGTAACAAGCAAGCAACAAATCCAACAATGTTATAGAATCTGATTACACTGGCCAATTGAATAGGCTATGTTTCCGTTTCTAAAATTACCAGTTAAACTACAAATTTAAGTATTTAACCAGTTAAACTAACAGAATACAGGTGCGAGTGTCAAATTTGCAACAACACGAGTTAAATTCAAAGTTTAAAACTTCACTCAAACTATCAGGAAAGTGGAAAGACAAACCCCTAGTTCATTGAAATGTGAAGCCTCTAATTCGAGGTTCTTGATCACAGCCTGGAGAGAATCAACCTGCGAATCCAATGACTTCCCTCTACGTTGCAAAATATCAACAGTTTGTTTGGAAGTTCTGTCTGCATAATAGCCTTCTCCCAAAAGAACCTAACAAGTAAAACCCTTTCCCACTTAGAAAATAATTGAAAAAACAAAAGCACATGCAATTCCACAACTGAAGTAAAAAAAAAAACGCACCAGGAACTCGTTGGTATGAATCAAACGACCAGGGAAGAACGCTGCTTTCCCAAACGGAACCTAAGAACCAAATTCTTGAGTTTGAAACTTTTCTACAAACCGTATTATTTAGAAAAGCAAAAAAAAAAGTTTTAAAAAAAGGTTTCACTAACCATGATGTCGTGAGAGAGTTGTTCGGGAAGCTTCTGAACGAGGTTGATGAGGTTGTTGTTATCGGTAACAAAACCTTGAAGGCGGTGGAGTTCGATGTTCTTCTCGTCGATGTTATCTTGGACGTGCTTGACTGCGCTCTGCACCTCCTCCACTGGGAATGTGGTGACTGTTCCTTTCCTCTGTGAGTCTTCCATTTTCTCCCACTCTCCCTTCATTTGGATTCCATTACAAGTTTACAACCTTTTGAAGGTTAACTCGAAGGGCCAGAAGATTCCCGGCCTTTTGGGCTTCGGCTGCTATCTGCACCGTCGTTTTTTTATAATAATACACCTGACGTGACGAGTTAATTCATTTATCCAAAATATACATGTACATTACCATTTCTCTGATAATTAGTATTCTTATGGGTCACCTCTGTGCCAGAAAGAATAGAACATCTCCTTGCTGCTGCTGCTGCTGATGCTGTCAGAATCGGTGATGCTCCGGGTGTTTGAGTTTGCTCCTGAAGGCGCTTTATGGTGGTGAGGGAGTGGTGCTCGTGAGTATAGGGGCGGCGTGTTTTGGGCAGCGGAGACTTCGGAGGCCTGGGATTGAGATGGGGAAGAAGAATCGCGATGCCCGTCGCTTTTCTCGGTGGTCTTGTTGCCCGTTTGAGTTTTTTCTTTTCTTTGTGGGACTGCTTCGCAGACGTTTTGCCCAAACAGAAAAGTCGTCTTCTGGGATGCTTTGTAGTTTTTTCTTTTTTCTTGAAAAAAAATTACATTTTCGAAAATAAAAATCATATATTTTTCTTTTTAAAACAAAATTCGTGAAGACTAATCCTTTGAGATATCAGATGTCTATTTAAGAGGTTGAGAATAACTACTTTCAATTTTCAATTTTCAAATAAACATCACACACAATATACACTCGAGTTCCAATCTGATACGATCCTTGAAAGTGTCCGTGATTATTTTGGAGTCATATGGTGGAAGTGGTAGAAGACGCCACAATCAAGGATGGAAGACACTAATTGATAAGTCGCGAAGGCGCCACAATCAGCTATGGAGGTTCTGATATTTTTTTTGACAAAATACACCTAGTGATTTCATTAATAATCAAAGTGACAATACATGAAGTTACATCAAAGAAATCTTGAGGACTAGCTGACAATAAGATTACCCCCGTAAGAGAATGAGCAACGTTATTAGCATTCAAACTCTACCCGAGAGTTTTGATTGAAAAAAGAAAAAAGACCCTTACCAGTGGAAATTAAAGACCCAAACTAAACAATAGAGGGTCAGTATGGAGGTTCCGATTGATAAGTTGGGTTGAACGCCATGACACGCCAATAAACTCCAAAAACATCTCAAAGAACCGTAGAGTCTCTAAATTTATATTCCAAAATTCAACTCCTATAATGCAAATAAAATCGAAGTCTCCAATATTCCAAAATTCAACTCCTATAACAGCAATGAAACCCTTAATAAATTTAAATCCAACCTAATCATGAAATAAAAAAATTCAAATCCTAATGTTCAATTGGAAATAAATCAAATCTGTATTAATGTAAAATCACAATTAAAAGGAAATAATTTTTTTTGAACAGTAAATGAAATAATTTTATTGACATTTAAGTCTTTATTTATGTTTCATAATGAAATCAATTAAAATAGTACAACAACTATTTCTATCGGCGCGTGTGAACACGTTCCAGAGGGTGCGTATATAATATATCCCAGCTGGAGGAAACCAGAGCCAGCATGACTCACAACACAGTTACACCCAACCCCGTCAACCACTGCTCTTACTCCTAGCGCTGCAAAAACCAACACAAAGATTTTTTCCTCTTTTGCGCATCAAAAAAAAAAAGATACAATCCTTTTCGATTATCATTATTATTATTATTATTAATTAGAACGAGGTTGGCTTAATTTGTTGGTAAACCTTGCTGTTGAAGGGAATTTTGTTTCGAAGTCGTTGTGCTTTCACTGTCTTTCTATCTGATCAAATTCTCTAACTCGTTGTTGTGACTCAGCGATTCGCTTGTTTGACTCTTTTTGAAGCAACCCTTTGTTTTTCCTAAGCTATTTGTATTATTTCCCTCTGATGGGTTTTGGATTTTTCTGTCAAATTCACTCTAATCAGCTGTTGAAACGGGGAACTAGGTTCTTCATATTCTTTTGATACATGGTTTCCTTAGGGTTTGATATGGTTGAGGTTGACGCTCAAAGGTTGCAGCTTTTGTGTTTTAAGAAGAGGGAATTGCGGGTTTTGTTGAGGATTGTGGTTGGGTGGTTGCTATTTGTGTTACTTGTTGGTCCAGTGGAAGGTCTGAGACCCTTAAGGGACAGAACTAGCTCTTGGAGCGATGAGGTTTGTTTATCAAATACTAATTGATTTCCATGCTATTTGTTTTAATTGCATGATCGATTTTCAATTATCACCATCTTAATGTGTTTTTGTGTTATCATGTTGATTGGAATTGCAAACAATCATCAGAATTGGCACTTGTAAGTTGTAAACAACATTGCTTCGTTTTCAAGCAATTCTTTGCTCCCAATTTTTTTAGGTGTGCACATTTGCACAACATGAATTTATAAATAGCTGATACACTTTTGAGTTCTTGAATGAAAAGCAAATTAGATCATTTTGGGCTATTTAATCTGGTACATGGTTTAGAATCTTAAAATGCAAATTTTTTGGAATTCATCCAAGGGTTTTGTTTTACCATGAGACATGCCTTTAGTGTTACTATTGTTAGAGTTGCCTATTGTCATTGAGAAAAACTGCTATTTTAATGATTGTGGACATTACATTCATTTTACTGTATTGGCATTGCTTTTTTTTCAGTGGATTTTGCCCGGAAAAGACGAAAGCGACTTAGGTCCATTTTCACAATGGAACGTAACTGGAACTTACAGAGGTTGGTATTCTTTCAGAAGTGTATATTTAGATTGACTTAGGCCCTGTTGCATTGTATAGTTAGATACTTGAATTGGATGTACTTTTGATTGCCGAGCATCTGCTTCATGCATGGTTTGATGTCTACTAAGGAGATATATGATTGGATAATAACTGAGAGCCAATTTGGATGAACTTTTCAATCTTAGGAAATGAGTCTTTTAATTAATAGTTTTCTCATTTCTGTACAAGTTGAAATCAACTTTAGCTTTTACCCTCCCTACTTTTTTGAATGAGTTCATATTTTTGGTCAACCAAATTGTAAGTTTTTTCTGAACAAAACATTGGCAATATGCTTCTTATCTTTGTTTTGTTAAAGAAATACTGCAAATATAGTCCACTGCACCTAATGTACACTGGCTAACAGAGGAATAGAGGATTACACCCCTGCCGCCGTAGTTACCATTCGTTTAGACTCAGTTGAGTTTGTTAGAATTCAATTGAGTTAGTTCAGATAGCTCGGTTTCTATAAAAGCAAGCAACCGTGTATCAGTTCATTTTCAAGAAATCAATATGAAGAATATTCCCTAATTTTCTCTCTCCTAAATCTTATATTCAGAATTATAGAAAATTTACATGCTTTTGTTATTAAACATTCTTAATGGACCATCACCCCCCCTCCTCCCCTTTTTTTATTTCTTGATGAAGAATATAATGGCAAAGGAGGCAGCATCCGGGTGTAGAGTAGGACACTTTGCTACCATGAGTCATCTATAAACTTATGGCATTTGGTTTGATCATGTGTAACATTAAAAAGGAATTTTGTGCAACTTACCAGAATATGCTTTAGTTGTAAATTAGCTTGTCATCTCATCTTCAAATAAACTTTGTTTGTTCACTTAATTACTTTAGAATGAGTTTGTAAGTTTGTCACGGTTTGGTGATGCATGGTTTTCTCCTTGAATGCAGGGACTTGGAAGTTTTTAGATACCACAAACGGCTCTTCCAGATTTCCAGACATTAGAAAAATAAATGGAAATTCTGTAATTGAATTAGTTAGTACGCCCACAAAGATAACTGGTGTACATTATGTGCAGGTGAGATGTTGAACTATATGGCTAGTTTCAGAAGAAAGTCAGCTTTCAAATGCGGTCCACTTTCTTTTTTGTTCCATATTTAGACTGTAAAATCTTAACTAAACATAATATTACCCTTTTAATAAGTTTTTTTTTCCTACTCTTTTTCATGCTTTTTTTTAATCAGGGGGTTGTTATATTCCATGATGTGTTTGACAACGAATACAATGTTGGTGGTGCTCAACTCAGAATTGAAGGTGTATATATATGGCCTTTCAGACAGCTTCGAATGGTAGCCAACAGGTGAACAATGATTCAATGTGCTTCTCAAGTTTATATGACACCTTGTTGCATTTAGATACCTTACTGCATTGAGACTGAGATTGTTTTTTCCTGGTCCTCTCATACACAACACTTAGTAGGTTGGCACATGTTAAAGAATGCCTTTATCTTCGCTTCCTATTCCTATTGTAGCATTGTTTATAGAGGAGCCTGGACTTTAAGATTGTAATATATGCATTGTCTAACCCATATGCATGTCACATGATTAAATGTATATATATTGATGTTCTGCATCCAGGATTATTAGTCCTTCATAATATTTGTTTTAAATAGAACTCATTTTGATTGATTGCTAGATATTTAAGAATGCACATTTCCCTTGTTAATTGGCATAAGAATGACCAAAGGAAACTCATCAGTATTATGTAAAAATTGCATCATATCTCCAGAAATCATTGGTATGAGCAGTTTTGAATTTAATTTCCACAAATACAGTCTGAATTGCAGAAGCTATCAGCAGCTTAAAAGGTCTTAATGGCCCAATAACACTGCCTTGTTGTGACTAAGCAGATAAGAAATGATTAAACTGGCATATTTTGTTTTCTTATGCAATAGATTATCAAATATTCTAAGTTGATCTCATTTATGTTCAATTATACCTTACTTTACTTTTCTCGGAATACCCAGTTTGGCATACATGAGATGTGTGAGTAGTTGGGTTATGTTATCATTATTGTCTAAATTTTCCAAATTTCTTTTAATCCTATTTCGGGATTGTATTTTGTATCAATTTTTAAACGCTGTGTTGTTTGTTGAGTTGTACTTTATTTTGATAACCTGTATAATCTATTTACTACTGAAGTAGTAATAGGAAGGATATATTGATTTAAATGCGCTTTCTACAATTGCAGCGGAAAGGATGGAGGATTGACTCAGGATGGAGATTATATTTTATCCAATCCGTATCATCTGGTATTGCATATTTCTTATGTTTCATTCACTGTTCACATCTGTTACAGATCACATGGCATTCCGTTATCTTAAGCAGCATGTCTGATTTTATTAATCAATAGAAACTTGTTTTTAATCTATATAATTGATATTGGATGGAGTCCTACAATTTCAGTAAGAATGCTGCTAGATGCTATCCTAAATTATGCTTTCATGGGCTTGATTTTATTTGGCATCATAAGCTTGTCTGTTGAAAACAAAGGATAATTGGATGCATATTAGAACTACAGTCCTTTAGTCCATACAAGGAAGAGATTATAAATCAGCCTACTGAGTATTTGTTGGAAATATGGTCACAAACTCGACAAATCACGATCATGAACACAAACCCATGAACAAGATCACGAACCACAAACATGGTGTGGAGGCACACTGTCACGTAAGACGAACTGCGTGGAAGTATCTTCGTTGTTAACCCAAGAAGAAAAAATAATGTAAAACAAGCAGAAGAAAAAACTCAAAGAAAGAACTAGCCTCAAAAGGTTGTCATGAGACTGGTTTTAAAGGAAGAAGTACCTTTGAATGCTTTTCTTTTTGACTTTGACACCTTTGAATGCTAAAATTTGCTTTGGCTTAATCATTCTTTCTATAAAGTTATTGAGTCTATGGGTCAATACTCAATACAAACCTTTGAGTGCTAAACTTTGCTTTGGCTGCTTAATCATACTTTCTGTAAAAATTTGAGTCTATGGGTCAACAATGAGTTCTAATTTTTATAAGTGTATTCCTGCAGCTTTAAAGTTTAAATCTTATAATTCACTATTTATGATATTTATTTCCAAATGTTAGAATTCTTTGATTTTTTCTTATATCTTAAAATCTTTCTTGAATACGGACACACTCGGGCTCTTTAGAATGGGGTATTATGGACATACATAAATCAGATTGCCTCTCACTATTTCAACCAACCATTTGCAAGTATTAGCTGGCCGGTTCCCGTCATGTATATGTGATTATAAATAATTTGATCGATGTTGTTTTTGGAGAATAATGAGCATTCAAAGTATTTAATTGTTACACATACGTTTTTTTGTATACAGCTTGGAGTTTTCTCATCTCAAGTATTCCAAGAATCTTCGCGACATAAGATGTGGAGACGAAAGCATTGTAATTTACCCGCTTTACTCGTATACTTTGAAGAGATTTTTTCCTTTTTTTGTTGCTTCACGCTGTACTACTTACTAACTTTCTTTTGTTTTTTTTTTTTTTTTTGCCTTTTCTGCAGCTCCATTTCACGGCATGGATAAAAACTGTAATGTAGAAATTTCAGCAAAGGTTTCACGCTTGTCATCATCAAAACATGGTACATGAGTTCTCTCAGCGTATGATTACTTTCTGGTCCTTTTTGTTTTTCTCTTAAAGAACACATTGACCTTTATATGCTTACCCAAAACTCAAACCTAAGGCTTTAATTCCAACAATGTGCATGTGGTCTTATGATTTTCCATACAGTCAAAGCAAATCAAATGATTCTCAAAGGTGTTCTTATGTTAGTATTATACAAGTGGCTAATTCACTAGGCTTCAAGTGAATCAAAATTTCATTAATTAATAACTATGACCTCTCTCTCTCTCTCTCTCTCTCTCTCTCTCAGTTCCCATCACATTTATTAATGAATTTGATTGCAGAAGATACTATGACTTCTCTCTCTCTCTCTCTCTCTCTAAGTTGTATTGAGTGCATGTTTGTTTTTGCTGAAACATTATATTTTTATTCTATGATTTACCAAATTTTTTATACTTTCATCTAGAAGGGGAGCATGATTCTTTTCAGCTAGAAGGGTTTGTGGAAAGTCCATCCGTGGATGATGACGGGGATTGCTTCTCTCCATTACAGTTAAACGCGACATCTATTAACATTGGAGTCTACTATAATAAAGCAGTGAACTATACCTTGATGGTTACTTTTGTATCCTTCGCCATCAAACATCCTTTCAACTTTAAGACTTTTATTGTCCATTACTTGTGAGCTCCTTAATGTATATATTAGGTATCGTTCTTGCAAGTTCTTCTATTGATTAGGCAAATGGAGCATAGCAACACCCAATCTGTAAGAAATTACTTCAGAATTTTATTTAAAATTTGCATGTCATGTTATAATTTAATCCATGGAATTAATATAAATGATTCAATATTTGAATGAATATGCTGGAGAATTTTCATTGTTAGTTTCGAAATAAATACATGGTTATAGAAGATGATTAATGAATATGATTAATATACACCTTTGCAGGGTGCTGCTAAGGTTTCAATAATAATGATTGGTCAGCAAGCTATAGTGGATGCATACCTTTGCCTTATTCATCTCACTGCAGGAATACTAGTTGGTAAGCTTTCAAAACAAGTGCCTGAGGTTAGAGCTGTCAAACTGGACGCCCGGCTCAATGGGCCAAAGTGCAAAACTGGGCTGGGCCATCCCCAGTATCTACTAAGCTGCGTTTTTGCAGCCCGACCCAAAACTCTGGGCTAGCGGCCCGACCCTATCCAATTTGTAACAGTATAATATGAAAAATGTCAAAAAAAAAACATTGAAAAGTGGGCTCAGTTTGGCCCATGGGCCAACTGGCCTCGGCCAGAATGGCCAATGGGCCAACTGCCCTCGGCCAAAATGGCCCGGTTATTTCCAGGCCTCTATTTTTGGGCCCTATTTTTTGAGCACAACCCATCCCAACATTGGGCCAAAATTGACACATCTACCCGAGGTCTTCATATAATCACTTGGAATTGTTCTCGAAACGGCTCTCTCTATTGTCCTAAACATATAACTAACATTTTCCATTCAAAAAAAAAGAAATGACTTGAGTGGTTGATTATTCTTTTATTAACAAAAAGTCTGATAATTGTTGTTACTTCCTGCCATGTAGAGTCATTGTTCAATGCTTTTGCAACTGCTGCATTTTTCAAATTTGTGGTTTTCTCAATATTTGAGATGAGATATCTCCTTGCCATTTGGAAGGCAAATAGGCCTCTGAGTAATGGTGAAGGTTGGGAGACAATGAGGCGCGAGCTTTCTGTTTTATACAGCCGTTTCTGTAAGTATTCATTTAGAATTGAATTTTCTTTTAGCAGTCTGATTTTTGTGATGTCATCACTATGGGTTTGCCATGGAGTCTTAGCTCTTTAACCGTTTAACTTCTGTTGCAGATGGGATCCTGTTGGGAGGCATTCTGTTCATGTATGAATTCCATATTTATTTGAGACCTATTCTTCTTCTTGTATACTCCTTTTGGATACCTCAGATAATCACCAATGTTGTTCGTGATTCGCGCAAGCCATTGCATCCTCATTATATATTAGGCATAACTGTTACCCGGCTAGCAATCCCGTTATATGTTTTTGGCTGTCCTAAAAACTTCTTGCGCATAGAACCAGATCACAACTGGTGTGCTTTTTTAGTTGTATTTATTGGATTTCAAGCCGTAATTCTCCTTCTTCAGCACTATCTCGGATCCCGTTGGTTCATTCCTCATCAGGTTCGGTTCAATTTTCGATACTTTATATATAACCACTTATACTAAGTTGACTTTTTTTGCTGATTAATATTTAGTTGTAACGATGTGGCTACATGTTAACTTTATGTTTCATGCTATGCAGATTCTACCTGAGAAGTACAGCTATTATAAAAGGTTTTCAGAGGATACAAATCATGCCACAGATTGTGTTATTTGCATGACAGCCATTGATATTTCGCCACGATCTACTGATTGCATGGTACATAAATTTAATCTTTGTGTATTCAAAATCAATCTTTAGAATCTGGATTAGGTCTAAGACACACCAACTTTTATGCAGGTGACGCCTTGTGATCATTTTTTCCACTCTGGCTGTTTACAAAGATGGATGGATATAAAGATGGAGTGCCCAACTTGCCGGCGCCCTCTTCCACCTGCATGACCATATTTCCAGTGTTCATATCAATAGGATCAACTGACATTGCCCAACTTGATAATTTCGGTAATATGCTTATTGAAATCCAACCTTAGTAGGAAAAGGCTTTTGCTGTTAAAAATTAAAAATTATTATTTTAGTTTTCTACTCTTTTGTTTCATCTTTGTTCCAGTGGTAATCAGTAAAATTTTTAGTTGGCATTTTTTTTTTTCCCCCTTTTGCTTTGCAGGTTGGGATAGAATCCATATTTGGTATAATTGCACTTCAGCACAAGGCTGAAATACTATTATACTTCTCGTCATTGTATAATGCAGCATTTGTTCATAGCTGATTGATAGTTTTTTTTTTAACTGATTAATGGATATATTTAATAGTTAAGAATGTTGCCCCTTAGAATCCATATATTTTGAATTCCATCCGTGGCCTCTTGCTCATCTCTTTACTTTCCATTAGCATGCTATGATTTCATTATGAATATTTTGGTCAAAGAGCAATGCTAGCGACAAACGCTCTAACAGTCGCGGATCAACACACGCTCCAACAGTAAGCCACGTCACTGATTTTTTTAAAATGGTTACTTGACAACCGGCCTAACCAAGTTGACCTCTTTTTGTCATTTTTTTTTTAATTTTTATTTTTTAATTTTTGTCCTCGCATCTCTGCAGCGTTCCTTCTTCCTTCAACTGTAACCAAACCTTCATCCAACAACACCACAACTTCGAATCACCAATCACAAACAGCCATGAGACCACCACCAACTTCCCTTCTTCATCCTACTACCATCATGGACGACACTGTTCAGCCGCTCCTTCTCATTTGCGAACAACACAACCCCTCCGTCAATGAAGGAAGGTGATTGAGACGGTAGCCACTTGTTCTTTCGCTCTTCTATCATGAACATTGGATTTTTTGTTTTTGTTATTATGAAGAATGGTTTAGTGAGATCAAATCGGTGAAATCCCCACTGTGCGCTTTTGTTCCTTTGATAATTAGATTTCATTTCTACAAGTTATAAAGAATGGATTGAGAAGAAAAATTGCAGAGATGTAAAAGAGAGGTACTGGGCATCTTTGAAATGACTCGATGCATAAAAACATGGCGTTGAACTTGAAGTAGCTTTAGATGATTAAAAGAAAGTAAAAAAAAATGTTAAAAAGAAAAATAACTTAGATAGCCGGTCTCCGAGAGCAGAGTTAAGAAATGGGTCAACGTGGCATCACATACATGCGAGTGTTTATCCGCGTTTGTAAGAACGACTGTCCGTAGCACTTCTCTTTGGTCAAATTACTCTTGGGTCTTTTTTATGGGAACCCCACACCTACTCACTATACCCCCACCCAACATTTTTCTGCCAAATTTACCCCTCAAAAATATGCTAAACGGATTTATCTTTCAAATAGATGAATCCGTTGTGAAAAAATTAGCCAACGGATTTATCTATTTGTTAGATAAATCCATAGTGAAATATCCAAAATGGATTTACCTAACAAATAGATAAATTCGTTGTCTAAAATTAGCATGTCAGTTTTATCTATTTTTTAGGTAAATTTGTTTTGGATACAATGTTTTTTTTTGACCAAGTTTTGGATACAATGTTATGGCCTACATATTATTTTCTCTTAGGAAGCTATGCAAGATCACATGTGGGTAAATACAATGTTTATTACTCCATCCACCCGTTACAGAATATAAGTAAAAACTGTTCAATAAAATTTAGGTTTAAATATCATTTATCCTCCTGCAAATATCACCATAATTTATTTACCCCCTTACAAAAAAAGTTTTAAAATGACTCTTACAGGAGGTAACCGTAAACGATTTATATTTTGTAGGGGGGTAATCGTAAACTGTTTATACCCATTATACACTTAACGTTGCCAACATAATCTAACAGTAGGGGGTAATCGTAAACAGTTTATATTTGCAAGGGCCATTTTAAAACTTTTTTTATAGGAGGTAAATAGATTATGGTGATATTTGCAGGGGTAAATGATACTTAAACCTAAAAGTTAATGTATGTGGTCAAAAATAAATAAAAGATCTTTTAACAAAATAAAAAATTCTTAAATTATTTACTTATTTTAATCCAAAATAACAAATATTTTTTTGGACACAAGGTATTTAAATAATATTGTTAAATGATAGGAGTTCACATTATTTTGTTAACTCATTGGGTCTCATCTTGGAGCTCGCTTTAGGCCTCCATAAGTCTTGGGCTGCTCGGTTTATTGTAAATGCCCCTTACCAGAAGCATCTAGACGATTCTTTACCAAAAGGGCCCTTTAGATGGTTTATTTTTAATAGATAAAATACACTACTAAAATCGTGTTTCCAATAAAAAATAATAATGACATTCCTATTGCTAGTTGCATTGACAAATTAAGTGACATATAGCTTTTAAGTTCAAACCTAAGTGTGCCCGTAGGATATTATGTGTGGTGTTTGTGTCATTTGTCTAAAAAGACAAATGTTAAACCAACTAACAAAGTTAAAATGAATTAACCATCATAATAGAAAGCATGAAGGTTCAATTTATCAAATCAAATATTACTAGTGTACATGATCCGTGCGATGCACATGTATACAAATTCTTTTTAGTGAATTACAAAATTTTAAACATATTAAGCATTTGTTTGTTAAACATTAAAAAAGAGAAGTAATCATAATATTCAATAAGTTAGAAATTATCTTTTAGAGATATTAAATAGAAGTAGAAGTGTTTATTTTGTATATTTATCATACTGAAAATCACTTACTTGACTTATAAACTTTTAATGATCTCCATCTATCGAAAATGACTCATTTGAAGTGGTTTTTTTTTTTTTCAAGTTCTCGTGTGTTCTTTTGAAAAGTTGTAACAAATAGATAAAATGCTCTTTAAAAGCAATCTTTTCTTGAAAAAATATATACGTCTGTTTTAAAAAAAAAGTCGTAACAAATAAACTCTTACTTTAACATTGTTTTCTAAGCATTTATATCGACTCATTAAAGAATTAATCATTGCATTTACATAGAGTGTAAAATGGTTTTCTTAAAAAAAAAATATTTGTATGTATAATTTTAAACATTTTTTCCTGATCAAGTAAACAAAAAATTTTAAAATATCAATTTGTTTAGTAATACATCGTGCATGTCTAAATAAAATTTCTATACTAACATTTTGAAAGATTAAAAAATTGTCAATATATTTGGTTTCACATATCATTTAAGAGATAAACCTTATTTTGTCAAAAAAGAAATAAACCTTATTTTGATGGATTATGTATTTGGACGCCGTGTTTTAAGAATCGGACCGGGAACCGGACAGTTTGGCGGTTGGTTCAACTCCATTTAAAGCGCTTAGAATCGGGTGGGGCCGGATTGAACCGTGGTTCAACTGTTTTGAACCGCCAATTAACCCGGGTTGAACCGTCTGAAATATATATTTTTAATTTACTTTTTCTCCAAAATTTAATGTGTTTATTATTTTTTATTTAATTGTTATTCATCCGATTTAACCATGGTAGAACCGAGTGAATCAATTACTTTTTATTTAATTATTATTCATCCGGTTCAATATCTGGTCTGTTTTTATAGCCATCTTGCTTAATTTGAATTTGAATTTTTTACATATCAATGTATTGCCATATTAGGCAATCAGAATATTCTTATTAGATAAATTTGAATTTCCATTTGTTTAGGCTTGAATGAGTCAATTCACATTAAATATGTTTCTATAATCAATCCACTTAAATACTACTCTCTACATTCCTAATCGTTTAGTATAGTTTTGGCTAATTATACATAAATTAATGTATCTTTAATTGTTTCTTAAAAACTAAAATACTCTCTCTCAACCTTGAGATAATTGAAATTAAAACAATAGAATATCAATACTTTGGAAATCTAAAAGACTTAAAAAATATACTCTTTATGAGTATATTTGAAATTATCAATATGAATACTAAATATACTATTTATAAGTCTTTTAGAATACTCTTTATAGCTCGACGCTATAAGTCTTCTATTGTGGGTAGACGCTGCTGCGGCGTAAATAAAGAAAAAATATATAGTAAAAAAAACTAGACCACCGATAATCATAAACTACAACCACAGATAATGCTTAATTTTGTTGTTCCCAATAGTAGAATCTTTCACCATAAAAAAGAAACCAAAAAAAAATAACGCTATAAATCTAATTTACCGCAACCCAATCAATGTTAGGCGATTCCTTACCGCAGCCAATCAGCATAGGGGGCAATACTGCTTGAGGTTCATGAGCAACCGGTGATGGTATAGGTATATTATTCTGAATAAGTAGGTTTCGCAGTATGAGATTGTCATTTACAAGAGAATCTATCCTTTCTGAATCAGGGGAAACGAGATCTTCAATCGATTGTAGTTGAGCTAGTGTGTATGGATTAGAGGTGCCTAACTTTGAAGACATTTTCGTGGGTTTCAATAGAAAGGAGTTAGTTATGTGTAGATAGGTATATTTTTAGTGTTGCACCCAAAAAACACAGAGGATTTCTCGTGCTCAATAAAGTCGCCATCAATATTTAATTATAAGGAAAATATTGAAAAATCACTTTAAAATAAAAATGGTTTTCAAAACCAAATTTTAGGTTCAAGAGTCGATTATGTGTGGGGAAGGTATTAACACAATTTCACATTATTCAACAACTATTCTAGAATTTCAACAAAAGTAAACCAAAAACATGGACAATAATAGGTTGCCTAAACCAAACACAATCCTAACTATCCAATATTACAAATCAATGGTTCTGACCTCAAGGTACCAAAAAATCTCAATTTGTACAATGTAAAATCCATGAATCCTATTAGTCGTAGTTCACCGGCTGGAAAAGCTCTTGAGGAGTATGTGCATACCAGCAATTGGTACCAAATTTGCAATTTTGGAACTGGGTCCAATGTCTACACATCCCAAATTTTAGTGCAGGTCCTCGACGACGCTGCTGGTTAGGAGGCCCCACGATTTGTTGCTGTTGAGAGACTACCGGGGGCACAATTTCTCCCTATTATGAAGAGAAAGTAGCACTAACAGTCCCCACGATTTGTTGAAAAAAATCCCTTTAAAACAAAGATGGTTTTCAAAACCAGATTTTAGGTTCGAGAGTCGATTATGTGTGGGAAATTCATTAACACCCTACTACATCCTTCTGGAAAAGGTTACCTCCGATTAATTGTGCAAAATTATATTAATTTTTCTTTTATTGTGAAAAGAACTTAGTAAAAATTATTTATTTTGTTTTTTTTGATAACTAAGAAATAAACTTTTTAGAAAAGACTTAAAAAGATTTTTATTATTGCACTTGACAGAGGTGGGCCCCCTCTGCTCCTACGTATCTCTCGGGTAGAGAATCAAATGCTACGTAGTTCTTGGATAAAAATATTTGTGTTGGTGTTTTTTAATATAGGGATTTTAGGATTATTGAGCCGTACAACTCACTTGTCCTAAAACGATGACTAACCCGACCGCATTTGTCTACTTAAATGCCTTTTTTTAATAAGACTTTGATATTTGAGCTATTTTTTTAAAAATAAGACTTTGATATTTGAGCAAAAAAAGGTTAGTGTATGAGGTGGTTTGATTTTATTGGAATAGAGATTTTAGGACTCTTGATCCCTAAAAAGATGACTAACCCCGACCATACAGTCGACTTAGTCCTCCATTTAGGTTTTTTTTTAAAATAGTAATATTTTGTGTCATTGTGTTTTTGAAATATACATATTTTAATAGGGATTTTAGAACTCTTGAAAACACAACAACTTATTGTAAAATAAACAAGATTATTATAAATAAACATAAATTAACTATCACATATGCACAGTAGCCGCCATGTTTAATCCTCAATTATTTAAAAGAAAAATAATAATAATAATATAATAATAATAATAATAATAATAATAATGAAATCACAAAATAATAATAATATGATAGTGGTTTTAGGCCCCACTCAATGCTCACAAGTATAGGGTGTGAAGTGTGTGTTGAGAGCACGACACCTAGAAATAACTACCCTTCCCCGCCTGCAAATGAAAACCCAGAACAGTCCAGACAAAAGTAAACAATAACATGTTGTCTACCCTAGGGTTTAATATCAAATAAGCCAGCCTAGGGTTTCAACAACAACCAAGTGCATTGCTTACCTCAAGAAAGGGAGCCAAGAAGAGGGAACATGATAGAATTGGGGAATATGCATGAGGGCACTAAGCACATAAGCAAGGAGGAGGAAGGAAAAACAAACATGGAAGAAAAGAAAACAAATGCACATGCATACGACATGATAAGAAAGAAAAGGAAACCGAAAGGGATAGAAGCAAACAAGGTATCCAAATCAAATCAATAACACAAACCACACATTTAATTAATTAGGCTCGACCCACTAAAAAGGAAAACTCCCCAGTGAAGTCGTCAGCTGTTGCGCCCGAAAAAGTCCCCGAGGGGTTTTTCCTCGTTTACAACCTTTTAGAACAATGAAGTCGCCACCAATATTTTTTATAAGGAAAATATTGAAGAAAAACCTTTTTGGAAGGCGGATGACCTTTTGGAAAACCGGAAGATTTGGGTTCGGGGGTCGGTTAGGCATGGGGAATGTATTAGCACCCCACACCTCCTTTCTACTGAAAGGGAACCTTTAATTAAACGTGTGATTTTAAGTGTTGATTTGGAAAAATACTTAAATTTGCCTCTTGATTGAAAAGAACTTAATGAAAATATTTATTTTCGGCGCTTGACGAGAGTTAGCCGCTTTGGTTTTTTTGGAAAGGAAAAGTGTTTTTGGTTCGTTGTGCTTGACGGAGGGGATCCGCTCCTACGTATCTCCCGGTGCGATGGAGAATTCAAAGCTACGTAGTTCTGAGAAGGATTTTATTTTGTATCTTGTTTAATTGTGAAAACTGAGCTTTCATGATGATCAATTGAGCGAAGGCTACAAGTGACCATCATTAGCACTCCATTGTTAATAATCATGCAAGCAAAGGCTTCGCAAGACCACTAACAAAGTTTTTTGATTTAATGAAAGTTTTTAGAAAAATTAGACATTCATGATGATCAATTGAGCAAAGGCTCCAAGTGATCACCACTAGTCTCTCATTGTTAATAATCATGCAAGCAAAGGCTTCGCGAGACTACTAACAAAGTTTTTTGATTTATTGAGAGTTCTTTAGAAAAATTAGACATTCATGATGATCAATTGAGCAAATTAAAGGCTCCAAGTGATCACCACTAGGTCCTCATTGTTAACTAGGACACACGCCCGTGCTATGCACGGGGAGGTGATTAACAGGCCTACAGATGTAGTTTCGAAAAAACATCAACATTTTATAAGGGGGGTATAAAAATACGCAACACATATATATAAGACGAAGAGGCAACAATAGCCCTTGGTGGGATGAGGCAATAATGTCGGTCCAAAAATATAGAGTGGGGGTATATTGGTAAACAGTGGGGTACAAAATGAGGGATACATTATGATAATAAAAAAAAGTGTTGGACAAAAAAAAATTTGTCAGGGGTATGTCGGTCCAAAAATATAGAGTGGAGGTATATTGGTAAATAGTGAGGTACAAAATGAGGGGTATATTGGTAAATGGTGGGGTACAAAATATAGAGTGGGGGTATGTCGGTCCAAAAATATAGAGTTGGGGTATATTGGTAAACAGTGGGGTACAAATGAGGGGTATATTGGTAAATGGTGGGAATAAAATTTTACCACCAAAAGTGGATAAAAAAAAAGTGTTGGACAAAAAAAAATTTGTCAGGGGTATGTCGGTCCAAAAATATAGAGTGGAGGTATATTGGAGTGGGGTACAAAATGAAGGGTATATTGGTAAATGGTGGGAATAAAATTTTCCCACCAAAAGTGGATAAAAAAAATAGTGTTGGACAAATAAAAAATTTGTCAGGGGTATGTTGGTCCAAAAATATATAGTAGAGGTATATTGGTAAACAGTGGGGTACAAAATGAGGGGTATATTGGTAAATGGTGGGGCATAAAATATAGAGTGGGGGTATGTCGGTCCAAAAATATAGAGTGAGGGTATATTGGTAAACAGTGGGGTACAAAATGAGGGGTATATTGGTAAATGGTGGGAATAAAATTTTCCCACCAAAAGTGGATAAAAAAAATAGTGTTGGAGAAATAAAAAATTTGTCAGGGGTATGTCGGTTCAAAAATATATAGTGGGGGTATATTGGTAAACAGTGGGGTACAAAATGAGGGGTATATTGGTAAATGGTGGGGCATAAAATATAGAGTGGGGGTATGTCGGTCCAAAAATATAGAGTGGGGGTATATTGGTAAACAGTGGGGTACAAAATGAGGGGTATATTGGTAAATGGTGGGAATAAAATTTTCCCACCAAAAGTGGATAAAAAAATAGTGTTGGAGAAATAAAAATTTATGAGTAGTATGTCGGTCAAAAATATATAGTGGGAGTATATTGGTAAACAAAGAGGAGGGACAAAATGAGGGTATATTGGTAAATGGTGGGGCATAAAATATAGAGCGGGAGTATGTCGGTCCAAAAATATAGAGTGGGGGTATATTGGTAAACAGTGGGGTACAAAATGAGGGGTATATTAATGGACATAAAGATGACATTATTTACAATAATGCCATCCAAAATTTTTTCCCCCCACTTTTACCTCATAAAGGCGACCTTCTATTAATAAAGAGGGGATGATCATTTTTGTTTGAAGAATCACTAAATCATTTTTGATTTAATGAAAGTTTTTAGAAAAATTAGACATTCATGATGATCAATTGAGCAAAGGCTCAAGTGATCACCATAATCCCTCATTGTTAATAATCATCATGCAAGCAAAGGCTTCATGAGACTACTAATGTACTTTTTTTGATTTATTGAAAGTTTTTAAAAAATTAGAATTCATGATGATCAATTGAGCAAAGGCTCCAAGTGATCACCACTAGGTCATCATTGTTAATGATCATGCAAGCAAAAGCTTCGCAAGACCACTAACAAAGTTTTTTGATTTAATGAAAGTATTTGAGTTCGAAAGAATTAGAAAAAAAACGAAAAAAAAGGGTGAAAATTGCAAAAAGGGGGTGCTATTAGTCGCAAGAGGATTGTATTATTAAAGCAGTGGGTGCCTGAAGTAGGCCCAGTAGCATTTTTGTTGTTGGCTGGGTGCCTGAAGTTGGCTTATTGGGGGTGTGCGTGTGCGAATTAGAAAGGTGTAGATGTGTGATGTCCTACTTTGTTGATTTTTTTTTTTTTAAAAAATTGATAAAAATAATCAACTAACAAAAAGGGCAACAAACAAAAAGGTGAGAGCCGAGAGGGATTTCGGAGGGGGTCAACGAGTGAGGCCCACCTTCCTCAATATTAATACATTAAAAGCTAATTCATTATGCATTATTCTTTTCTCATAAATTCCGAAATTCTCTCCCACTAATTAGAATTCACATTGAATGCTAGGTTACCCTCTTCCTAAGTGCGGCAACTTCTTTTCCCTAACTTTTATTTATTTATTTATTTTTTTTTAACCTCTAAAACATTAAAAAAAATTAACAACCAAACCCATTTTTATGATTACGTTTTTTTTCATTACTTGCTCATATATACACTATATGCTTAATAGATAAAAAAAAACAATTTAAAGTTACAGATCCTACATACTGTTCACCATACGAATCATATAAACATGAAAACAAATAGACCTAAAGCATATGGATCTAAGCGCTAAACTATTTTTTTATTTTCGGATATAAGAACACCAACCTAATCTCAGAATTTTTCGAAATGACTCCCTTTTGTTCTTTGAAACTCAAGCATCTTGATGACTAAACTCAGATCTTGCTCCTCCAACAAAATGAACTCAGTGTTTGGTGATTTGTGATCGTTTTTTCTTTTTAATGTACTTGTGTCCAACGTCGTTGTAAGCTTCATTCATTCCCGTGCAAAAATTTCGTCTCCTGAAATTCATCCAGCTTTTATTTTACATACATCCTCTCCAAAATTGTGAGAAGGAACTTTTTCTTAGACCCACGAAAGAAAGTTGTGGCTGGAAAATGAGGCAAACTCAAGTTGGGAAAGAAAACTCGTGGAAGTGATTTCCTATGCAAGCCTCCAATGTTGGTTTTTTTATTTTAATTGGTGGAATGTAGAGAATGATTGTGCGGCACTGTCTTTCAATGAGGAGGGGGAATATTTAGGTTTTCTTGAGAAATGTGTATGTCCCCCTTTGACTGTGATTGTACTGCTTATTTATAGTCAAATACTAGGTTTAACATTAATTGGTTTTGACCAGCTTGACTTGGCTTCTGCAGATTGGGCTCGCTGAGAAATTTTGGAGAGCAATGACAGACCCTAATTGCTCCTAATATTTACTTATTATTTTCTTATTTTCATTTTTTTTTATGTTTATTGTATTTTGGACTTTTTGGACAAGCCTAAATTGTAAATAGAATTAAATAGATTTTTTTGGCATTTTGACTATATATATTACTCAAAATAAATTAAATGAAAAAATAAAAATAATGAAGAGAAGAAATTGGACCAAATACAAAAGTGAATCGGGCCCAACTAAATGAACATGCTAGAACGAGGCCTGAATAGAAGAAGTAGACCCGTTAAACAATAAACGCTAAAAATTAACTCGGAATCACGTCTGTGGGCCCAAGCCAAAATGATAAGCCCAATAGTGAGAAAAGCGACTTAAATAAGCCCACTTAGGTTCGATTAGGCCCAAATATCGAGATTAAACTGAAGAATGCGCGAAAAGATCGATCATTCACCCGCATGCTTAGCTTAAGTAACGGTATTTTGGTTTAATTGAACGAATAATTAAAATTGGCTTAAATTAAAAAAGAGACACTATTCTAACTACTTGTAATCGCGTGATCTCGAAAACAAGTTGAATAAAGCAAGTGACAAAAAGAAGACGGACAAAATTAGGGTATTACAAGAATGAGAGTGTGGTGGTGAGGGGTGTGTCGAGGATGATGAAGTGAATATGGGGCATTCCTTCTCCCCTCTTCTCCATTTCACCCCATCCCTCATGTGAGATTACAATTGTCTATTTATATTATTTTTTTAGGTTTAGGTTTTTTTAGGTTTTTGAGATGATATATTTATTTTTTATTTTTTATTTTTTATTTTTTTAGAGCTAGAGAATTAATGAGACAAATATTGTGTTGTTATGCTTTATTGCATAGAAATGGTGTGAACAAAGTTGTTGGGTCAAAAATGGAAAAAAGCAAAAAGCATGATAAAAAGTATTTGGCCTAAGGCTAGAACCAAAGAAGTGGGTAGGAGAAAGCAACAAGCAACAAGCAACATGCACATGCTTCTCTTTTTTTTTTTTTTTTTACTTTTTGAATTACATTTTATTACTTAAATATTTTCTTTCTTTTAAATTCTTTTTGTATTATATATTTTTGTCTTTTTCTATTTGTATTTTTATTAAAATAAAAATAGTAATTCACCAAATATAAAAAGTAAAGAAGATCCGTCTATTTTAGTTTTTCGGGAGTGGGATGTGAAGCTCCAACATGTCTTTCGGGAGGCAAATCATTGTGCAGATTTTTTTGCGAAGATGGACATGCCTGCGCCCGTTGATCCGGTTCATGTTGATTCCCCGCCAGCAGCGTTGAACCAGCTCCTGCAGGCAGATGCACATGGTTCTCCTTTGTTAGGCCTAGTTGTGTTTCTTTTTGGTTATTTTGTTTCGCTTTCTCTGTTGTTACAAAAAAAAAGTCTATTCTAGTTTTTTTAATAAATAATCAAGAAAAATTAAGTGTAAAGACTAAATACTGAAAATTCATTATTATTCTCTTTTATTTCAAATTAGCCGGACAAAATTAGGGTATAACATCTTCCCCTCTATATTTATATTTTAATAGAGAATATGAAGGGTTTGAAATTTTCAGAGTAAAATAGAAATAAAGATAAAAGAACACTAATTTTGTCCTAAACTACAATTTTATTTTATTTTGACAAATTCATGGAAAATTGGGTTGACACTTATAACACGGTAAAAAAGGAATACTGAGCTCTGAAGGACCACTGGGGTCTGAAGGATCGATGCCATTTCGAGTGCTGGCAAAAATGATTTGAAGGTCTGATTCAGAATCAACACTTGGCGCGTTGATTCGAACTTAACTGAAAGACCGATAGGTCTGAAGGGCTGCCTAGGCCTGATGGACCAAAAGGTGTGATGGAGCACAACTATATTTGGTACTAGTAAAACGGTCTGAGGGTGACCTTCACTCGAGTGGCCGTGAGGGTCAAGATGAAATATGGAACTGATATGTTGACCATGAAGGACATCCACTATGTCTTAGGCAGACACAGCTAGTCTGAAGGACCACTTGGGGTCTGAAGGATCCGTCGGGCTTAGTGGCGACGTATGATCCGGAGGGAGAGTTTGGAGTCGTTGTTTGACGTGTTAATTCGAACTGAACTGAATGATCGATTTGGTCTGAAGGATCAATAGGGTGATAAGATTTACAGACTAGTAATAGCTCTGAAGGATCAACAAGAACAATCAATTTTATGTACAAACATCGATTTGACTTGTATGCTAGGTCTGATTTATGGACCGACACATCTGAATTATGGACAAACATGTACCTGCATATGGTCTGATTTATGGAACATATGGTTTGATTTATGGATTAATGTATCTTTGCATATCGATTTGATTTATGGACCAATAATAGGTCTGAAGGGTCAACAAGAATTATCAAGTTTATGGACCAGTAATAGATCTGAATGATCAACATGAATGATAAGGTGGTGATGTGAATCAACGCTCGACATGATCTAATAAAAGCAACAATCGCCATTTGGTGTATCTATGGTGTATCTATTGAGACAACAAACGCTTTGTATATTTATGTGATGATGTGTATGCAATGAATGACATGAAATGATTTATGATATGATGCAAAAATTCAAACAATGCGCAAAAGATGTGCATGCTTTTTTTTTTTTTATATTTTTCTGATTTGAGCTTATTTAATAAAAGTACAAGGGTATTTTTTTTCTTTTTTTTAATCAAAGGGGATATCCCTGAATTTATTAAAAAAAACTAAAAAAACAGACAGAAGAGACAACAAGGGGGACTAAGCCAAAACCCTTGACAAATACATTATTTGGTGAGAAACAAACTTTGTGATGCTTGAATCAAAGAGGTTAATATTGATCATTCTTTGGGAAAATTAGTTTTGGTTTGAACTCAAATTTTTGCAAATTCAAGGTCGTTGTATTTTGTAGACCATGACATGAAATAATATTTGAACACATTTGCAGACCCGTTCACATTATTATTCCATTTTGTTGTGATGTCCCATGATGTCTAACTTCTTCCGGTCTAAAAAGTTAACTACGAGAATTTTCAACATCGCATTATGAACCTGTGTTCTCTCTCTTTGAAGCGTTGTTTAATTAAACATGTACAGATGTGCAAATGCATATGAATGACTAGGTTGAAATTGAGGTTTTAAAAATATATGGGTATTTTGGTGGGTGGATATGGTATGTGAGTGGAATGATGGATACATTTACTGTCTAAGCCCATGAAATATAAGCATGCCTCAACCTAGGAAATGTGTGACTGCCCCCATGACTCTGGATGGTGTGAAATGAATAGTTTGCCCATATTAGGGAGGACAGCAGCAACTAATAGTATAGAAGGAATGGAGGGTCGAGATTTGCCTCGGTTTCAGATGGTGAATGATTGAGTAGAAATGGGTGAAAGGCCCCAATCTATACTTTGGTAGTAGGAAATTACTAGCTTGCCCCTGTCTAGGGATGACAACAATAGATGATAATGTAGATTGAATGAAGGGTTGGTATTTGCCTCGGTGTTGGAAAGGTACGCGGTTAGAATTGATGGAGTGAGAAACTAGAAAATATCTCTAACCCATGAGATAAGATATGCCCCAATGCATAAAAGACAAGGTTTCCCCAATTCGAGTAAGGTGACAAAGGGGTGTAAAGTTAGCATGTTGGGTTAAGGAATTGCCCCAGTGCGGATATGAATGTAGTATGGGATGGGTGACCCTCACGAATTTAAGGTGGAATGACGAATGAAGGGACTGCCCCACTTTATGTTGATAATTCGGGTGACTGGTTTGCAGGTTGATGAGACAAATGATCTTTTTATTCGGTGGTGTAATTTGGCTAATGGTTAATGGTTTATGAAAAAAATGGGTTATTAAGCTCAAAAAAGTGTTTGAGCGTCGATGAGACAAAGAATCCATCTATTTGGTGGTGCATTTCATGATATGGTGTATTAGCTCAAAAATTGATTTTGGGTTGAAATGCGGTTCCAAACACTGTTTGTTTGACTATAAACAATAAAAAGAGCTTTATGTTGGGTTGAAATATCTACATTGATTTATACATAAAACTTGAGTAAAAAAATCCAAACATTAACACTTCAATATCAATTTTACGAAATCAAATTAATTCATTCTGAATCATGTTTGACAGGCACTCCTCTAATTAACATACACTGACACAATTGCTCATTTCAAACACTTTCCAAGAAATACAAATTATGATACACACTATAGACACATGCTTCAACTCACCACTTAGTAAATAAACTACATACAAGCCAATTACATCAACATAAAAGCTTGTTCAAGTGTAGCTTGGTGCAAGAAGAGGTGCAGAAACAGGAATTGCAGCAGGTGAAATAGCCACTGGACTAGAACCAACACTAACATTCTTCCCAAAACCATCAACAGGACAACATAGCTCAAAACAAACAACAGGGTGTTCAAGTTTTTCACTACATTCCTTTTTGCTCCTTTGCAGTGGCTTATCTGGCAAACAATTGACTCTATCATCAAAAACTATTCTCTTTGACTTTGATGTCAAATTCTTACAAATACCCTCTTCCTCACAGAACAAGTTATAAGAAAATGTGAAGTTAGCCAAATTTGGCAACTCACAAACTCCCATAGGAACAATTCCACTCATCATATTATGTCCTAAATTTAGTTGCTCCAAGTGAGATAACCCTGCTAGGCTATAAGGTATAGGACCAACAATATCATTAAAACTCACATCAAAAACTTTTAATTTGTAGAGAAATCCAACTTGCTGTGGTAAACAACCTATTAAACTAGTGTTGATTAACACAAGTTCTTCCAAAGTATCAGCAAAGTTTACTATACTTTCTGGTAGACATCCTCCGAATTTGTTGTTAGCAAAGACTAAAACAGAAGCTTTACTTTGACCTAAATTTGTTGGAATAGAACTACTAAAACGGTTATTGTTAACAAAAATAGCATCAAAAGATTTGTTGAAAAGCTGAGAAGGTAACGGTCCTTCGAATTCGTTGTAACGAATGTCGAGGTATTTAAGAGCGGGAAGGGAAAGAACAACTGAAGGAAAAGGTCCTACAAATCTGTTGTTACTGAGATCAAGCTCATAGAGTTGAGTAAGGTTGGCGAAAGTTATCGGAATGATGCCGCAGAAGCGGTTACTATTGAGGTGAAGTAGTGCAAGATCGGAGAGAAGGGATAATTCATTAGGTAGGAAACCAGCTATATCTGCATGATTGAGATCAATGCCAGCTACAACGGTTATTTTAGGGTTATCAATTGATGGAGCACAGTAGATACCTGTGTAGTTGCAAACTGAAGGACCTACCCAATTGGAAGTAGTGTTATGTGGATCTGAATAGATTACATGTTTCCATGCTTGCAGGGCAAGAAAAGCGCGGTAAAGTCGTGGATTTAATGTGTGTTTGTGTTTGTTTTGGTGTTTGTGGATGTGCTTTGCATTAAGGGTGTTCAAGAAACAAGATAAATGTAGAAAAAATAGGAATAGGGATAGCATACAAATGGTAAAGGAATGAGAAGGTGAAGATGACGCTGAAGCCATTTTGTATGTGAGATTATGGTAATGTTGTTAAGATGTGTGAAACAATTAATGTATGTATATATTTAAGAGAATGAAGAGATCTTTGACATTGAAGCCAAAGACATGGTCTATTGTCCAATCATGTTGTCTCCAATCACAACAACCATGTTAAAGTGATGGTTAACCGTTACAAAAACCTACGAACCTATGTTATACATACTTGTAGGTTTCTTTTCTACCAATGAGGTTTGAGATTAGATGGAAAAGTCAGGAGTGGTTTTGATAGTGTTTGAAGTTGAAGAGGAGGAGAAGGCGCATTATAAAGACTTTTCAACTTCCTTGGTAGTTTGAGTGGACACTACCAAGGAAGGGGGATTTGGGTTTCTTTAAACCAAAGGGATAACGTAGAATTTTTCTTGGTTTCAAGAATTTGAAGTCCTTCTTGAACATTGAATATTCGAAGTCTGTCAAACAGAGGAAATTGATTAGTCTGTTTATTATTATTTTCTTATCATTATTTTTCATTGGCAAATTTACTGCGATTGATGTGTGTATTGTTACATAATTAACATACGCTTGAACACTCGATCGAGCAACAAATGGCATTTTGCATCCTTGACATTTTGTTACAACAAACATGAAATCAACTTAAACTTTTTCAGAGAACTCGTCAGCTACCAGTGGCTTTAACTTGAAATGAGTTTCATTTTCAGATTTCAACAAATCTTAGCACAATTCTAGTCGTGGATCCAACGTATATATACCTAGTGAGACAGATAATTGGATTGAGGGGAGCTCCTAGCTCAAGGAATCTCAATGATTAGAATGAGATTCGGAGAGAGGAATAATAGATTGCTGAAATCTATACTATTAACAATTGTAAATAAACCCATTAATTATTTTGACACATGGCATCTCAAGAGTATTTTGACAATGAATGTTATTATCATGAATCTTCTCTAATACACAAACCGTGTTGGTTCAGTAATAGAGTTGCATCGGTGTTTATTCAGTGCATACAAGTTGCACTAAACAGAGTATCATATCAGGTATTGCAATAACAATAACACCACATACACACACACACACACACACAAATATATATACCTTCTATGAAGAACATACAACCTATATTAGGTGTAGATTTTTTTTTACAAATTTTTGGTCCTATTCAGTCTTCTTTCCATTCTTTACTGTTCTATTTTGAAATGTTTTGTTTTTTTAATTTTGTTTTTTTAATTGCATCTTCAGTAGGTTTTGATTGGAGAAATCATTAACAAACCTATATATTTTTTAAATGCAACAATTTTAAGGTTATTGTTCAGCACCCACCCTCTTGGAATTTTCAGACACCCATATGTCTTCACCTTTATAATACTCTGTCCTAGGCTTGAATTTATTTTTAAAATATTCCCAACGCGACATGTAAGTGCTTTTGTAGACTTATTCCTTTAAAAATAATTTGTAAGATACAGAGTATCGAATTTACTAATGCTTGACATGTGGATGTCACAAAATATTGAAATGTTAGCATTCTCCATTGTTGCACAAAGAATGTGTCTGAATTTGTAGGAACATACAAATCACCATCAGGCTAAAAACCACATAAATTGCAAACGTTTTTGCTGCTACTTAATCAAGCGAACTATACCCTTATCTTCCTCCAAGCTTGAATACAACCTTGAAATACAATTGTAAACAAGAATGTTTGTTTGACAGCAAAGTAAGTAAAAACGTTGGTGACTACATTTTAATGATTTTCTATTGATTTTTGAGTTAAAGTTTCAATGAAACAAAAACATCTACTTGAATAATGAAGAAAATGTAGCCATAATTTGGTGTGGCAATTTCTACCTATTAGTGGGACCTCTGGGGAATCTCTCATTATAGAAGCCCTACGAGTGGGAATTATTTTAGAATCGTAGATGGTGAGGATGGGGAGAAAATTACATAGAATCGATTCCGGATTATATATATAGGATATATATCCCCTATATATATAAATATATATATATATATATATAAAAAATCTGATTTTTGTAATCTGTTTTTATTTAAAAATAAAATAAAAATAAATCAATCTAGGAGTAACTTTTATATTTTCTATATTAAAGTATGAAACTGTTAATTTTTTTAGTTTTACTTTTATATTTTTCATATTTTATTATATTTCAATTCATATTTTTGCTATTTTTTAATAAACTTATGGCATCTCCGTAGGGACCGTGGGGATCCGTAGGAGAGAGATAAGAGAGGAACCCCCCTCCCCCGAGACGAGGATTGGGCGTAGACGGGGGACAATTTGCGAGGCGGTGACGGGGAGTGGAGGAGTATTCGCTGCCTTAGCTCCTCCCCATTGTCATCAGAAGAAATCATCGAAGAAATCTGAGTTTGGTTCATGTGAATCATTTGAAAATGTCACGGTGTAAAATGTGAAGGACTTTTATATTGAAGAATATTGATAAAGTGTGAAACTTTTAATTTTTTAGTCATACTTTTAGATTTTACATATTTTATTAAATGTCAATTCATATTTTTGCTATTTTTTAATAAACTTATGGCATCTCCACAGGGACCATGGGGATCTGTAGGGGAGGGGATCAGGGAGGAACCCCCTCCCCGAGAAACCCCCCTCCCGAGAAAAGAATTGGGAACGGGGTTGGGGGATAATTTGGGAGGCGGTGACGGGGAGTGGGGGAGTATTCGCTACCTTAGCTCCTCCCCATTGCCATCTGAAGAAATCATCGAAGAAATTCGGGTTTAGTTCATGTGAATCATTTAGAAATGCCACGGTGTAAAAAAATAAAGAATTTTTATTTTTTGACCAAAGTGAAGAATTTTTATATTGAAGAATATTATTTGATTATAAAAATATAATTTACATTTATTTAAATCTAATAAGTAATTTATTGGTAAAAAAAATTCTAATAATTAATTTCACAATTTGACTAAGCTTTAATTTTTTTTTCCAGATTTGGTAAATTACAACGGTCCCCGAGGGTATTCAAACTCAACTTCTTGAGGATATAAGGCTAGCTCTTACCATTGAGCTAGCACCTCAAGTGTGACTAAGCTTTAAATAAAATAACCAAAAAATAGCTATAACATTTTATTGTTTTTTGCTTTCATTTCACGGGTCTAAGTTGTAAGCTACTCTTTTTTTGTTACGGTTGTGGGCTACTCTTTTTCATTTCACCGAATTTGTTCAATTTTATTTATTTATTTGTTATTAGTATTATGATATATTATTTTCTATTCAAAAACTATCCATAATATTTAAATAACCTAACTATTTAAAAAAATTTGATATTTTCAAACATCAATTCTCCCGTGCATCGCATGGGTCAGGATACTAGTCTATGGAATAACAGAAATGAGAGAGAAGAGTAAATGCTCATTCAAATGGTGTACTATTTCATTAATTCTGCAGTGTATATATGCATTGTCAGGAATGGAATATTCTCAGTACAATACAGTTGTCCAAATGGATAATAACGAATATAGTACAACCCTAGATGGTGTAGTACAACTTAGGTGAAAATAACAAGATAAAATGACTGAATGAAACAGTAAATAGTAGTAAAATTCACACCAGTAAGCATTGTATATACCCCTAGTCATATGTATATACGATGCACAATTTTTTTTTACTAATTGTTTTTTCCTTGTATGTAGTGTTCAGTAGGCAGCGCAGTCACATGGACAGTCGCCTGAGTCAGAGAGGTAGATGGGAGGTAACTCCTATCAGAGACAGACTAGAGTCATCTACTGCTCCGAGTACGAGGACTCGGAGGCATAATCAGCTCCATGCTTCAGCTAGGAGACATGATAGGAGACGGTGACCCAGCTGAGTATCAGCCCCAGCCAGCTGAGCACCATGACGCAGCTCAGTATCAGGACACTAGAGATTTCTATCACGGGGATTTCTTACAGCAGAGTCAGCATGAGGATTGGTTTCGGGGGAGGCTGGCTCCTGAGTACCATCCCCATCCTCCTCAGTACCATCCCCAGGCTCTTGAGTACCATCCCCATCCTCCTCAGACCCATCCCCAGGCTCCTCAGTACCAGCCACAACCTCTTCATTACCATCCCCCGCCTGCCGAGTATCAACAAGAGCAACCTCAAGGACATGAGGGGTATCATACTGATTCGTCGTTCTCAGATGAGTCTATGTCTCAGTATCAGGAGGAGGAGCCTCAGCAGGATCAGGGGCATCAGGAGGAGCCTCAGCCCTCTCTCTTCACGGACCAGGCAGATCATGTCTCCAGTTATGTACTCATTGACCCGGTAAGTTGTATTTTTTTGGTTAAATAAATTTTTTAACGCACATAGTCTGCACTTTTTGATTACATCATTTATTTTTAATTCAGGATTATCAGTGTGTTGTCAAAGTATGGGCTCATGGCAACAAAGTCCATACCAGACTGCAGCTATAGTACCAGGCCCTACTTCAGCGTACCACAGTGGTCAGAGACTCCAGACTGGCCCCACTTCTCTTCATTGGCCACGCCACAGTAGACCATGAGTTGCTGTCGTCTTTTATCGAGAGATGGCACGCAGATACTTCGTCATTTCACTTACCATTTGGTGAAATGACGATAACTCTGGATGACGTCTCCTGCTTGTTGCATCTTCCCATCCAGGGGAACTAACTATGCCACACCTCCCACCATCACTGTCAGCTCGAGTATGCCACGCAGCTTGTAGAGACCTATCTTGGTGTTCCACGGACTGAGGCTGCTCACAACACTAAAGGAGGTCCGTGACATGCCTTCATTGCTGCTGCGCAGATTTATGAGCGTAATCTGGAGGAGGGTGGTGACATGACAGTTGTTGTGAGGGTTTATCTCCTTCTGCTTCTGACCTACAGTATCTTCACTACAAAGACTGGAGACAGGGCGGAGGGTAAGTGGCTGATCTACCTGGATGATATGAGTCCAGAGGTTCTTGGAGGCTATGCATGGGGTGCAGGTGCACTAGTTGCCATGTATGACTCCTTGAACACTGCGTCTTTGAGGGAGACGGTGTAGTGTGGAGGGTATGCCAGCCTATTCGAGGTATGAATGTAAACTTATTTTTTTATTAATCCAGACTGTTTTTGGGTAAATAATTTTTAATTAAACTTGTTGTTTATTTTTTTCATTTCAGTTTTGGATTATGTGGTACTTCCCTTAGATGGCAGTGAGGTTGCCTGGGCATATACCCGGTGCGGAGCCACTTGCTAGGCGGTTTAGATAGAAGAAGTCAGATCACCTCAAGCTCAGCCACTACAAGAAGATGATTGATGAGATGAGACCAGAGGATGTCTGCTGGCGACCATTTGAGGAGCACAGGGATGTTAGACCCTTTGATCAGATCTCCCTATCTGAGGGCTTCATCGGTGGGTGATTTGAGTTCCTTACATGCACGATAGGTGTCTGCGACGGTTTGGGTACCGTCAAGTACATCCCGCGCGTGACTCTCGTGAGGTCGTCCGAAAGTCATCGATCGATCTGCGTCTTTCATATCACCCACTTCATGGCATCTCGTGGATGACATCTCTGCGACTACTCGGTTTGCTCGTGGTGGATGAGGCGTACCTAGGTACTTAGAGTGGTACGTCCGTGCATTTATCCCCAGACTATTACCGGCACCACCATCACCAGTAGTCTGGACACCCTCCCAGAGCTACACTACGACGATCCTGAGTGGATGATGGAGGTTGTGACCGCTTGTAGAGAGGGGATTCGTGATGGCGAGATCCCTAGTGGCAGTCGGGCGTATCGGACACTCTATAGGCTGGTGGGGATGGCACATCCGGATGACATTGCACATGCACTTAGACGACGGGGGCGAGGATGAGGGCCACAAGGAGGACGTTAGGGATTTTGTATTTGTACTTTGATGTATTTGTACTCATATTACTTTGATGTTGACACTTTATTATTACTTTTTTCGGTTGTTATATTTTACGAGTTTCCATAAATTTTCGATTTCATTGATTCGATAAAACAAAGTTACACAAGCGATAAAACATAAACAACTACAATCAAAATAGACAGATAAAAAAAATACAATATAAACTACTGAGTTGGTGGAGTTAATCGACGAATGATCTCAGCGACGATCCTTCTGGTTTCGACGAAGAGATGAACGTAACTCTTCCATTTAAACATAATATGATTGGACATCATCTGTCGGAGGTCATCCTCGGTGTTGACATCCATGGCAGACCGTAAAGACCTCCATTAGTCCATTCCGGTTTCCGATAAACGATATGAATTATCTCATGCTCGTCGTTCTCTGGTTGGACCACCATCTGCAGTAGTTTCTGCTTAATAGCAGCAAATGATATGCAGTGTTTTAACCTACACTACATAACATCTCTCCCATTGAAAGCTACACCATCATCTTCTAAGGTGATGCCCTAATGACCAATGAGACCCAAATTACAATGAACAATAGCGATGGCAGAAGGCTCGTAGTATGACATTAGCGAAGCCTGCATCATCTTGACTTGTGTTGTGTGAGAGAAGGAAGTTGACAGATAAAAACTTCTTAAGGACATATATACGATGTATTAAAATTGAGCATCGTATATATGAGGATCTCGTTGATCAACTTTGAAAGTGAAGTATTAATACATTTTATATAAGATTAAAATTGAGCATCATCGTATATATGTCATGACATTATATGATGCTCAATTGCATCATCACAATTTAATCTTAGAGGTATATCGTATAATCTTCTTAAGGATCATATACTTCTTAAGGACATATATACGATGTATTAAAATTGAGCATCGTATATATGTCCAAAATGACATATATACGATGAGTCTTTTTTTTTAAAAAAAAAAAAAATAGATTGCAAAGGGCATTTTGGGGTTTTTAATTTTGGTGGGGGTATATGAGGATTTGGTGGGGGTACCAAAAAAACAACCCCACAAATATATATGTTGATATTTCAGATCAGATAACTATTTATCCCCATTCCTTGGAATTTATATTCATATCATTCAATTCATTAATTATCATTTACTATCACAACAGCAATAAAAGGAAAAGGTTGAAGTCTCAAAATTAGATCTCATTCCTTGGAATCTATCCTTAACATAAACAGCAGCAACACAAATCAAAATTAGATCCCATTCCTTGGAATCTCATTCATATCATCCAATCCAAATCCTAAAAATAAGTAACATAAAACAACAATCTCTCGTAACAAGCCAGATAATTAACAATGAAAGAAATCCAGGAAAAAAAAACATAATCATCTCCTAGAGCAAATCAACATCTTCATTTTGCACATCAGACTCCTCTTCTCCACACATATCTTCATCTGAAAATGCAAACAATTGAAATACAATTACAAAACCAATATTCAGATAACTATGCAAAATAAATTTAGAAGACAAATTATTACCACTAGGATTTTCGATATATCCGTACAACCAATTCCTAGTGCAAATTAGCATTTGGATGTGTTCCGTAAGTGTAGAGCTTTAGTATTTGGTAAGAACACACCCACCAATACTGAAAGCTGATTTTGATGCCACTGTGGTAATGAGAATGCAGAGTATATCATGTGCCATAATGGAGAGTATGGGGAGCTTTTTTTCATTCATCTTCCAATATTGAAGAACATCAAACTCTTCAGGGTGTTCTTCATCAAGATCAAGCTTTGGTTCTTTCAAGTATACATCTATTTCACTCTTACTAATGGAGGAAATAGTTTCATTCAGATATTGATTGAAACCTTGTATGTATAATATATCTATATCAATAATCTAATAATCTAATGCTCAAACTAGCATAATATATCTAATGATTAAAGTAGCTTCATTCAGATATTGCTATACAAGTATTGTGTTGCAAACCCAATCTCAGACAAACAGAATCAGAAACTAGCTAAGGTAATCGACACCGCGGTATTTCTACAAGTGATTTCAGCATCAGGATTTAGATAACGAACCCATTTCCTAATTCTTTCATATTCCACAAAACTAAAAGGAAGGTCGTGTTGAATAATGGCTTCAGCAAGCATATGACGATGAGTGTTAACATTAATTCTTCTTGTTAAACTGCTGATTCCATCTTCATCCATACCGCTACAAGGGAGATGGCGACCAAGGTGTGAAGTCCCATAATTTTGGTTACTAATTGGGTTTCTACCAACTCTAAAATCATGACTACAGTAATTACACGCAGCATTTTCATACCCGTCCTTATCTTTACCAATTTTAGTAAAATGCTTCCACACATTTGACGTTAACTTCCTAGGAGTCTCGCCACCTCCAACTTCACCACCTCCAACTTCGCCACCTCCAACTTCTGTAAAAGGAGTTTCTGAGATAACTTCAACTTCATCATTAAAATTCACAGTCTTAAACTCCATAGCAGAATATAAAAGGAGGAGATATATATACCAATCAAATGATCTCTGAAGTCTGACTCTAACCTGCACTGAAGATAATTCGAATTTCAACCAAATCCAGATAGGCACTATCAATTTGAATAAATGATGATATCATATACTTAAGTGACATCTGCTCGATGCCTCGATCAACTGAGGACTCAATCTGAACATCAAAACACAAAACTCCATTAGTGAGTGCTCTGTTACCATCAAGATCTCCTTCCCTCATAATGGAAATCGGTTCTAAATAATTGAATCCCTAAAACACCAACTTCCAAACAAAAACACTACTAAATCAAATCCAAGACTTTCTAATTTTCCCATTACCTATTTCTCTCTCAAGTCTCAACAGGATTTCATCGGATTCCTGATCATCATTATTTCTAATTAAAATAACAATCAGAAACCGAATCCAAAAAACCATTCACAGAAACCTTATAAAGCTGGCTCAAAAACAACATGAGCACCAAATTCATGGTTCTCTCTATATTTTTTAATATCTACCTACAAAACAAGTAAGAATAAGAGGACTATACCAAGAAAACAAAGGAACAAAGTTGCCCAAATTAAAAAATAATGAAAATTGATCGCAAATAATAAATTCCAAAATGGCTCAAAGCAAAGCTAAAGCATACTTCCTATAGTAACTAGTTCCTAGAGTGATTCAAGTTCAAGCAACAACCGGTTCAAAAACCTGAGAAGGAACAAACAACCTAAAATGAGTATCTATGTCATAACCTCCTATCATAAAATGAGTATTTCATAACCGTCTAAGTATGAGATGATATGAGATCATGGGCAATAAGCTCTATGCATACTGAAGCTGTTCACATCTTCAAATTAGAAACCAATCTAATTCTTTAACAGAGTCCAAAAAAAAAAACACATCTTACTTTGATTTGGAAGACTATTTACCCCCGAATAGAAGATGTAAATGTTACAATAATAATAAGATTCAACCAAAATCATAGGAAAAAACTTCCAAGCAATATGAGTATGAAAACTTCAAGCCGCTGACAGAACAACAGTGCTTGCCTTCTACAATACCCCAACCAAGACTCAATATACTTGGATGATACAAAATTTTAATTCATGACAATTGGATGTTAAAATGAATGTAAATAAAACAATGATACATCTTATAGATAACTCAAGCATAGCGTATGATATATTATCCCTTGATTACGATTCATCCAATTTACTGCACTAATAGTCAACATTTACCAACTTTTTCCCAGTTTACTGCTTGGCCAACAAAACACTAATTTCATATTTGAAACAATCATTCAAAACAATGTGAGTTCTATAAGTGCTTATTGTTAGACAATTGATCTAGCTAATAGCCCCTCCTGACTCAATTATAAGCAAAAATACATATTTTCACACATATTAAAAATAGTAGTTAAGTGAATTTAATTTTCTTGATTTCATGTAAAAAAGAAATGCATTTACTTAACTACCAATAATAAATGATCTCTTCACAATATTAATGAATTGATATAGTAGCATCAAATATGGGTAAAATAGTTGAAATTTGCTTATATTTGAGTGTATCAAAATAAGGCATTTTTTTTGCTTAAATTTGAGTCCGGAGGGAGTAGTTAACTAAAGTTTTTTGAGCAACTTTTGCAAGAACCAAAGAATTTGGGTCGTGTTAATAATCTTATGCATAGTATCCATACAAATTATAATTATAATTCATGACATTTGGAATATTGGATGATAAAATGAATGTAAATAAAGGAATGGTACATTTAAATGATAACTCAAGCATTATGTTCACTATCCTTTAGTGACCTGTCATCTAAAGGTCTGGTCTATTCATGTTTCATCGTAAAGTTGGAAGAAAATGATTCTCTAATTTTTTGGAGAGAAAGTTAGAGTAACTATGGACAGCTAAAGAACTTTTAAATAATAGAAATAGTGACTCATAGTTAGACAATACTAGTTAGTAATTCCAATGAATATGAGGGTTCCATAATCAACCTCTAAATAATAGAAATGCCAACTCTAATAATGAGATATGATATACACCAGTAAAAAAACGCTAGGCTAATTTTACAACTTCTGGTAGAGTGAAATAAAAATCCAATTTTTTCACCAAATTAATGTCGTATCGTGATAAATTAACAATATCGTTACTTCTCAAACAAAATATCTCTTCAACAAATTTCTCCCCATGCATCGCACAAGTCTTCAAAACTAGTTAATATATGAAATGAAAAAGGTGAAAATAACAATAATAGTAATAGCAAGAAAAATGACAGACTAATGCCTGAACAAAGAATTTATTCTACAAGTAGATGGTCCTACGACATAAAGGGCATGTGTTTTTGATTTGGAGCCACCTAACAATGCAATGATAGTGAAACGCGTGAGAGCAAGGGTGTGGCTGTGGCATGCGAAATATTGTATTAGAATTGGACTCCGTAGCACACATCACTCTAAGACATATACTACACTCTGAAGACTCTGCTTCTTCCTTTTCAATATTGTTCTCCAATTGGGAATCAAATTCAAGATCACCATCGATCATTTCACCATTTGTTACCCCTTCTTCGTTTATCACATTACTTATGGTAGCAATGTTACTTCTACCAAAATTGTTTCTTCTATAAATATCTTCTTCGTTTATCCCATTCCTTCTCCTTATGGTAGCCATATTCCTTCTACCAAAATTGTTTCTTCTATAAAGATTGTTCACCACTAGGTAGCGATGATACATTAATGGGCAATGAAATACAATATTACCATCTATAAGTTCAACACCTGGTACATTCCTTACGGTAGGCATGTTCCTTCACAATCACGACCAATCACAGTCACAAAAAGAGTTTGATAAAGATGATAAATAGGTAAAGGCTTAAAGGTACTTTTAGTCACTGCAATTGTCACAATAATCCAATTTAGTCCCTGCAATTCCAAAAATTTTAAAATAGTCCCTGCAATTACTTAACGTTACTACTTTTAGTCCCTGCTGTTAGTTAAGGGTTAAAACTGTTAAAAATTGATGATGTGGCAGCTGACACATCTTCATCATCATCTCATCTTCATCATCATCATCATCATCATCTTCATCTTCATCTTCATCAGCAACCTAAAACTAAAACTACAACAACAGCAACACATTTTCATCATCATCTCTTCCCAACTTCATTTACAAACCCACAATCTTTCTTCTTCTTCAACAACAACAACACAATCTTCTTCAACAACTCTTTCTTCTTGTTGATTTTTCATTATCCCCAAATCCCAAGCCCACTAACCTCATTATCCCCAAATCTTCAACAACAGTAACAGCACAAACACAAGGTTGAAGACAACCTTCAAATGACAAAATTCGCAATTCTTCACCAACTTACACAAATGAGTACTCCATTTCGTGCGAAATTTCACAAGGAACTCGAATTTATCATCAATTTGCAAAAAAAAGTTGAAGAGCTTACTCAAAACGCGAAATTTCAGAAAAACGCGTTTTAAGGCTTTGAAATTGGGCAAATGCTCAAAACTCAACCAAAAAGCACGAAATCAGTTGCTATAGGTTCGTAATCATAGCAGGAACAAAAACGCAGCAAGAGATTCGAAGGAAAAAATGCAAAATCAGAAACGAAATTGAAAATAAGGTTGCGAAATTGCAATGGTTTTTGGACTCAAAGAGACGCGAATAAAGCTCAAGTCAAGTGAAATAAAAGTGTGTAATGGAAGATTGAAAAAGAAGAGAGAAGATGGATGAATTGAGCAGATTGAAGGAGAAGAAGAAGAGTGAAGATGGATGAAGAAGAGAGTAATGGAAGAACACAATTTCTGGAAATGAGAACGAAGAGAAGATGACTCAGCCTTTTCATCCTTGTTGGCATCCTTCATGGCATCCACGTCATCAATTTTTAACAGTTTTAACCCTTAACTAACAGCAGGGACTAAAAGTAGTAACGTTTAGTAATTGCAGGGAATATTTTAAAAATTTTGGAATTGCAGGGACTAAACTGGATTATTGTGACAATTGCAGGAACTAAAAGTACCTTTAAGCCATAGGTAAATTGTGGAAGAGTAGTGTCATAACTTATAGGACTATAGTACAAGAAATTTATAGTCATTACTCAAATTTGTTGAACGTGCCATATCTTAAATAAAAAAGATAGAAAAGGTATACATCTTGTCAATAAGATGTATATTGAATTAATATTAGCATACGGTTGTATACATAAAAAAGATAGAATGCATCATTTTAACAAGCTATAAATCAATTTCATTATTTGGTCAAAGATCTCTCTGGTAATTATGCCATCATTTAATATATGAGTACATGAGAGTATTCTTACATGATTTATACTGATTCTATGTAGCTTTTTGCTAATTAAATAAAATTCAATTCTACAAAATAGAACATTCAGCCAAACAAAAAAAAATCCACAAGATTGTATTAATTTAAAAGTATTTTTACCGAGAAGATTTCGTATCATTGTATTAATTTAAAAGTATTTGGTCAAAGACATAAAACGTATACATCTTTTCAATAAGAATAAGATTATGTACATGAAAAATGATAGAATGCAACTTTTCAACAGCTATAAATCTTTTGTCAAAAAAATAGGGGTGTCAAAACAGGCCAACCCACCACGCCATTGGCCGGCTAAAAAGGGCAGGGGAGGGTTGGCCCCCCAAATGAACGCGGGTTCAGATTTTTGGCTCGCCGCGTCAAGTGAGGGGCGTGTGGGGTTGGCCGGTCGCATTTAATTTTCGTAAAGGTTTTTAGGTTTTTAATTGTTGCACACTTTTTATTGACACTTTTGAACAGATTTTTCACCTGTATTTTAAATTTCAATTTTTTATAAGGTATTTTTTAAGAAATTTTTACTTAAAAACTCTTGCATATTCTAGTAAACATGATTTCAAATGCCATGAATTGAACAAGACACTAAGGGAACAACAGAAACGATCGAACATATATGATTACTTATTTACATAACATAAGCAGAATAAAAAAGGGAAATACCTGGACCACCAAGTACGAACGGAGAGAATGTGCGGTGAGAGTTTCGCGATACTTGGAAGTTAGAACTAGACCACGAACTAAAGCAGATCAGCGAACTGAAGCAAAACAAAAAGAAGAGCGAAAACAAACATAAGAAGCAAACCAAAAACGAACAAACCAAAGAAATAGAAGAGTAGCAGTGAAGCGAACCGTGGCTGGAACGGCGGTTCACAGGGAAGAACAGGAAGCACCGGCGCGGCGGCGCACAGGGAAGAGCGCGAAAGAGAGAACGGCGCTGAACTGAACCTTCTATTTTCTGTTTTTTTTTTTTACCAAATCTATTTTCTAATTTCTTTCTTTGAACCGTGAAAAACCCTAACTTTACTTAATCCCTCACACAAACGGCTTGGGTTTGGGCTAATGATATTTAGAACTTGGTTTGTTTTTTCTGTACCCCCACCCAATCTCCATATACTCCCACCAAAATTGAAAACTTCAAAATGCCATTTGCAATCTATTTTTTTTTAAAAAAAAGGCTCATCGTATATATGTCATTTTGGACATATATACGATGCTCAATTTTAACACATCGTATATATGTCTTTAAGAAGTATATATGATTTGCCGTGTAAGATTCAATCGTATATACCTCTTAGGGACATATATATGATGTGTTAAAATTGAGCATCGTATATATGTCCAAAATGACATATATACGATGGGTTTGAAATTTCTTTTTTTGTTGTAAAAAAAATTTCAACGGTCATGATTTCACTTTCAAAGTTGATCAACGGTGTGGATTGCACGACAAAATCACGGTTGATAATCTTTTACCTCAACTATAAATACTCACTCCCACCATCACTATTTTCACACCAAAAATTCAAATTCCTCCTTCTCTCACACAACACAAGTGAAGATGATGCAGGTTTCGCTAATGTCATACTACGAGCCTTCTTCCCTCACTCTCGTTCATTCTAATATATGGGGTTTCTTGATCATCGGGCATCATCTTGCAAGATGATGGTATAAGTTTTGATGGGAGAGATGTTTTATCGTGTAAGTTAAAACATCGCATATCATTTCTTCGCTCTTAGCGAAACCATCGTGGATGGTTCAACCGCAGAACAGCGAGCATGAGATAATTCGTATCGTTTATCGGAAACCGGAATGATCGATGGAGGTCTTTCTTGGTCTGCATCGTGGATGTCAACATCGAGGATGACCTCCCGGCGGATGATGTCCAATCATATTATGTTTAAATGGAAGAGTTACATTCATCTGTACGTCGAAACCAGAAGGACCGTCGCTGAGATCCTTCGTCGATTAACTCCACCAACTCATTAGTTTCTATTGTATTTTTTTATCTGTCTATGTTTATGTTTTATTGTTTGTGTAACTTTGTTTTATCGAATCAATGAAATCAAAAATTTATGGAAACTCGTAAAATATAACAACCGAAAAAAACTAATAATAAAGTGCCAACATCAAAGTAATATGAGTAAAAATACATCAAAGCACAAATACAAAATCCCTAACGTCGCGGGGCCTCGCCCCGCCCCCGTCGCCTAAGTGTGCGTGCAATGTCATCCGGATGTGCCATCCCCACCGACCTATGGAGTGTCCGATACGCCCGATCGCCCGCGCGTGATCTCGCCATCACGAATCCCCTCCCTACAAGCGGTCACAACCTCCCTCATCCACTCAGGATCGTCGTATCGTACCTCTGGAGAGGGTGTCCAGTCCTGTGCTACTGGTGATGGTGGAGCTGGTATAGTCTGGGGACAAATGCACAGACGTACCACTCAAAGTACCTAGGTACAGTCTCATCCGCTCGCTGAGCAAACCGAGTAGTGCGCAGGATGTCATCCACAGATGCCATGAAGTGGGTGATCTGAAAGACGCAATCAGTATGACTCGGACGACCTCTGAGAGGGTCACGCGGGATGTACTGACGGTACCCAAACTGTCGCAGACACCTATCAAGCATGTAAGGAACTCTGAAATCCGCCCAGCTGATGAAGCCCCTGTATAGGGAGATCTGCTCAAAGGGTCTACCATCCCTGTGCTCCTCAAATGGCCGCCAGCAGACATCCTCTGGCCTCATCTCATCAATCATCCTCCTGTAGTGGCTGAGCTTGAGGTGATCTGACTTCTTCTTCCTAAACCGCCCATCAAGTGGCTCCGCACCGGGTATATGACCAGCCAACCTCACTGCCATCTGAGGGAAGTACCACATGATCCAAGACTGAAATGCAAAAAATAAACAACAGATTTAATTAAAAACTATTTACCCAAACACTGTATGAATTAATAAAAAAAATTAAGTTTACATTAATACCTAGAATAGGCTGGCATACCCTCCACACTGCTGGGTCTCCCTCAAAGACGCAATGTTCAAGGAGTCATACATGGCAGCTAGTGCACCTGCACCCCATGCATAGTCTCCAAGAACCTCTAGACTCATATCAGCCAGGTAGAGCAGCCACTTACCCTCCGCCCTGTCTCCAGTCTTCGTAGTGAAGATATTGTAGGTCGAGCGCGAAGGAGATAAGCCCTCACAAAGAATCGTCATGTCACCACCCCTCCTCCAAATTACGCTCATAATCCGAGCGCCAATGAAAGTCGTACACGGACCTCCTTTGGTGTTGTTAGCAGCCTCAGTCTGTGAAACACCAAGATAAGTCTCTACAAGGTATGTGGCATGCTCCGAGCTGACTGTGATGGTGGGAGGTGTGGCATAGTTCCCCTGGATGGGAAGATGCAGCAAGCAGGAGACGTCATCTAGAGTGCTCATCATTTCACCAAATGGTAAGTGAAATGATGAAGTATTTGTGTGCCATCTCTCGATAAAAGCCGACAGCACTCATGGTCTATTGTGGCGTGGCTAGTGAAGAGAAGTGGCTCTAGTCTAGAGTCTCTGACCAATGTGGAACGCTGATGTAGGGACTCGTACTGTAGCTGCAGTCTGGTATGGACTTTGTTGCCATGAGCACATACTTTGACAACACGCTGATAATCCTGAATTAAAAATAAATAAATGACGTAAGCAAAAAGTGCAGACTATGTCCGTTAAATAAATTATTTAAGCAAAAAAAGCAAAACTTACCGGTCAGCGAGTATAGAACTGCAGACATGATCTGCCATGTCTGTGAAGAGAGAGGCCTGAGGCTCCTCCTGATGCCCCTGATCCTGCTGAGGCTCCTCCTCTTGATGCTCAGACATAGACTGATCTGAGAACGGCGAATCATCTCGATACCCTCATGCCTCGAGGTCGCTCCGGCGATACTCGGCAGACGGGGGATGGTAATGAAGAGGCTGTGGCTGGTACTGAGGAGCCTGGTGATGGTACTCAGGAGGCGACCTCCCCCGATACCAATCCTCGTGTTGACTCTGCTGTAAGAAATCCCCGTGATAGAAATCCCCGTGATAGAAACCCCCGTGATAGAAATCTCCAGCATCCTGATACTGAGCTGGGTGATGATGGTGCCCAGCTGGCTGCACATCATACTGGGGTGGCTGGGGCTGCTGATACTCAGCTGGGTCAGCCTGTCTCCTCGCCGAAGCATTGAGCCGATTATGCCTCCGAGTCCTCGTACTCGGAGCAGTATATGACTCCCCTCTCTCTCCGAAAGGAGATACCTCCCATCTCCCTCTACGATGCCTACCAGATACTGCAAGCAAATAAAAAAAATCAGGAAAAAAAATAATAAAAATGCGCATCGTATATACATGAGAAGTGGGGTATATACGATGCTTACTTGTCAAAGCGTCGTATATATGTTGTGCTGGACGTAAATACGAGTGGATGATATGAGGTGTAATCGTATATACACCTTAATAAGGTATATATGATGGGTAAATAAGAAAGCGTCGTATATAGGTGGTTCAAGATGTATATGCGAGTGGTGTGAAATTGGCTCACTCGTATATACGTTTCAGATATGTATATGCGAGTGAAGGTGGTCAATTGTAGGTATGACCAAAAGTGTGAAGAAATTGTGATTTTGTGAAAAGGCAGGGGTATTTTGGTCTATTCACAGGGTGGGTGGGGGTATGAGGGGATGGGGTGGGTGTACAAAAAAAAACCCTTAGAACTTTTTTGCCTATACTTATTAGCCTTTGGGGTTTTTTTTTTACACCACACTTCCCCCCATACCCCCACATACCCAATGAATAGACCAAACTACCCCTGCCAGTTTACAAAATTACGCTTCACTTAGCATTCTTCACATATATGTGATTGTGTGATTTTCAATCGTATATACCTTTCCAAAGCTATATACGACGACCAAATTTTCCACCATTGTATATATACGTTGCAAGCCACGTATATACGATAGACCCCAACAACATCAATCGTATTTACGTTCAGAGCCACATATATACGATAGTTAAAAGTAAGCATCGTATTTACCCCCTCTCTATGTATATACGATGACCCTTTTTTTTTTTTTTACTAATTGTGTTTTTTCCTTTGCAGTGTCCGGTAGGTATCGCGGTCAGAGGGACCATCGTCAGAGAGGCAGATGGGAGGTATCTCCTAGCGGAGGGAGAGAGGAGGCATCCAATTCTTTGGCCCCGAGCACGAGGACTCAGAGGCGTTATGACCTGCATGCTTCGGCGAGGCGTGCTAGGGACTTGGCTAGGACACATACTGACTCAGCTCAGTACCAGCCCAGCCACCCTAGTATGATATGCAGCCAGCTCAGTACCATCACCAGCCACCCCAGTATGAGATGCAGTCTCCTCAGTACCATCCCTAGCCTCCCCATTATCAGCAGCCTCCTCAGAATCAGGACACTGGAGAGTATTATCACGGGAATTACCTGCAGCAGACTCAGTATGAGGATTACTATCGGGGGAGGTAGCCTCCTCAGTACCATCCCCAGCCTCCCCAGTATCAGCAGCATCCTCAGTACCATCACTATGAGCAGCATGCTGATCAGGATCATGAGGAGTCTCAGACAGATATGTCTTCGTCAGATGAGTCTATGTCTAAGCATCAAGAGGAGCAGCCTCAGGAGGATCAGGGGCATCAGAAGGAGCCTCATCCTCAGTACCCTCTCTTCACTGATCTAGAACATCATGTCTGCACTTCAGTACGCGATGACCCGGTAAGTTCAATTTATTGCTTACATAGTTTATTAGTTAACACACATATAGTCTGCACTTCTTGCTTACATAATTTATTTTAAATTCAAGATTATCATCGTGTTGTGAAAGTCTAGGCTCATGGAAACAAAATCCACCTAAAGCTACATGGACACTACCAGGACCTAGTTCAGCGTTCTTCAGAGCTCGGGGACACCAGACTGGCCCCACTTGCTGTCCGCTTTTATCGAGAGATGACACTCAGATACTTCGTCATTTCACTTACCATTTGGTGAAATGACAATCACTCTGGATGACGTCTCTTGTTTGCTGCATCTTCCCATCCAGGGGAACTATGCCACACCTTCTGCCATTACTGTCACCTCGGAGTATGCCACACAGCTTGCAGAGACGTATTTGGGTGTTTCACGGGAGGCTCAGCGGCCGGATGAGGCTGGAGATCAGTATTCAGTACTTAGATTGATACGCCCGTGCATCTTTCCCCAGACTATTATCAGCTCCACCAACACCACCAGTTTGGACACCTGAGCCAGAGCTACAATTCCACGATCCTGAGTGGATGCGGGAGGTTGTGGACTTGTGTAGGGAGGGGCTTTACTAGAGGCGAGCTCCGTCATAATTTTTTTAATTTTTTAATAGTCTCCAAAAAATCTAAAAAAAATTGCATAACCTTATTTCGGCTTTGTTAGATTTTTTGTGGTGTTTTTACAATTTTTTTGATTAGTTTTGACTCTTTAACGGATTTTTAGTAGCCTTTTTGTAACCTTTTTTTTAAAAGTTTAAATAAAAAACAATTTTCATATCTAGGAAGAGGTCATTTATCTTCTGCAGCAGAGACTACCCAAATAAACACTAGTTTCTTAGTTGTTCCGACCATCTAATTTTCTAACGTTTTCCTCTCGTTTCGTTTTTTATTTTCTATTTGTGTATTCTGCGAACTGTGTTGTTTATTTCAGTGTTTTTTATATATTATATTATGTTCGAATTTTTATTCTTGTAAAAAAAATTTCCTCATTGTTAATTTAATTAATTTATAAATAAATATAATAATGTTTAAAATATTTTTAGAAATTAATTAGGTATTTATATATTAATATATAATTAATTGAAAAATAAGAAAAACATAGTTCAAAAGTTATCCTGGTGGGGGGCGACTTCTGCACTACAAAGGGATGGGGGGTGACTTCTATGAGTAAAAAAAAGTGACATACTTTGGTAAATAACCCAAAATGTGTACTATTTTGGTAAATTTTTTTTGCAATTAAATGGTTTTTTTGCCTCAATTTGTCTTTTTGAGCTCTTTCACTATTGTGATTGTTCGTAGAAGAGAAAGAGAGTGGAAGATGGGGTTATTATATATATTTTTTATTTGTCAACTAAAATCTCAACCCTTAATTTAATCTAATGGCTGGTAATATGGCTGTAGAGAATTGCAGCAGAGAAGCTGCTGTCGAGGGGCACACCTAAGAGAGGTTTTAAGAAGAGGATTTTATGTTACCTTGGAATTTAGGGGAAGAGTTGGAATCCCCAATGTTGCTCTGGTTCTCTAGCTCCTCAATAAGAACCCCAACTTCTAGCAACCAAGATCCTTCCATAGCTAACATTATCTCATTTTTGCTTCTTCTCTTTAACCAGCAGTGAAATGTGAAAAGGGATGAGATGAGAGTTGTTTGCTTCTTTGTCTTGTTGATGGAAAGACCTTGTACCTTACTTCCCTTTCCTCTCTCACAACCTCACTCTATTCTTCTTATTTCTCTTTCTTTATGCTTCCCTCCCTTTCTCGATTCTTCTTCTCTCTTTTCTTTTTCTTTTTCTTTCTTTTGGTAGCAACTAGTTTTATAACTCGTGCGATCTGACGGAGTTAAATTAAATTTCATCGTATAATCGAAAGAATTAATTTTTTTCGAAAGAATAATATCGCATCGTCTTGGAAGAAAATATTGCACCTGGTCAACATCGAACATCAATCGTGATAATCAATCAAGCTAAGGAGCACAGGTTGTCCCGTCGTGCCCCAAGGTAGCTTATGCCATTAGGCAAATGATGTTACTTTGCAAAATATAAAATCTAATAACTGTGAATAAAAATTAAATTATAAATATTAATTAAATAACAAATATTATAAATTTAAAAGGAACTTTAATAAAGACATTTAAATTGAACATCCTCTGCAGATAAAATAAGAAGAAAAAATCTAAAGAACTTTAATAATTATCAACATTCATTAAATACAAATACAAAAAATTAACCTCACAAGAACCAATGTATTTTTTTAGAATTATAATATTCATATTTTTATTCCAAATTTGCCTCAAATTAATGTTTTATGCATAAGTACTCTTCAATCATTAATATTTAATACTGCTAATTTTGAAAAGTTATCTCACACATATAACAGCAGGAAGTCAAGCTGCTTGAAAATCAGCTTCTCTCTCTGCATGAGAAGCTATGAGAAGCGGAAAACTCCCGCCAAAAACGTTGTAAGTAAAAAGTGTGAGTGATACTTTTGTAAATAATGCAATTATCAAGTGTAGTTCCTATTCACTAAATTCCAAAAAGTATATGCTCCAATCTCTCTCTCTCTTTCAAATCACCAAAATAAGGAATTCTCTCTCTCTCTTGTCTCCTTCTTGCCCTCCTCTCTCCCTTTCTCTCATTCTTCTCTCCCATGACCGCTCTCCACCTATTCTCTCACATCCGCCCGATTTCAACTTCTTTTTCAAATATTAACTACATTTTCTTCATCTCCTCCTCTCCCTCTATCTTCCTATCTTATTATTTTTCAAAAAGGAACTGTCTTGAAAAATGACCACCGCCTTAGTCTCACTTTTCGACCAACTCCGGCCACCCCTCCCTACCAAGATCACCATTTTGTTTGTCTCCTTCTCCTCTACAAGAAAGTCTCAACCTTTTTCAGAAACAAAGTAGATCGGAAAACTTTTGCATCTACTCCTTCTTCCACGTTTCTGGCTACCATAGACTTCTAACCAGAAAACTAACATGACATTTGGAATCCCCTCATTGTACGCATTAAAACCCCTCAAAAAAATATCCTGATCAACCACCTTGCTCCGGCGACCACCACCGGAAAGAAATGAAGCTAACAGGCAAAGCTGAGAAAGTCCAATGCAAGTTTGGAATAAAAGCTAAATAGTATAGAAACCAAATATAGTTTTTTTTTGTCAAAAAAAAAAATACTTTTTTTGTTACGGAACCAAATATAGACTATTAACTCTCCCTTGATTCTTTTGTCAAAAAACTCTCCCTTGATTTTTCTGTCAAAAAAAAAAAACTCTCCGTTAATTCTGATATCATGCATGGTTGAAGGAAAACCCATGATAAAATAGGAGCAGATTATACAAAGTTGAAAAAGATTATGGAGGTTTTATTGTAAATGTGACTGAAGGTCTCGTTGAAAGAAGATGATGAAGGTTTTATTGTAAAGGTGCTGAAATTCCCACGGGGAGTACAGTCAATGCAGCAACACTGCATGTACTCGAATATTAAAGAAAGATAAAAATATAAAAACCAACTAAATAATACCCGTTGGTGCAAAATGACCAAAATAAAGAAGACAACAAAATAGAAAGTGAAACACGTGGTATCGTGTTGGGTTTGATGGAAATTACCAATAAAATAGAAGCACATATAGAAAGTTGAAAGAGTACGATTGATGATCTATTGTAAATGTGGCTGAAGTTCCCGTAGATAAAATTAAATTAAAACTATAAAATTAAATAAGAAGATTATAAAATAAAAAAGAAAGGGTTATTAAGGAACGAACTTCGTGTGAACATCTACAAATTTTGGGGGTCCTAAAGTACCCCAAAATACACTGTCAGCATCCCACTTTACGTATTTTTTCACAAACTTATTATTATATTTTACCGAACTTCTGGTATTTGAAGAGTTAAATTTTTTTCAAATCTCAGAAGTACCTCAAAACTCACTACTTAACATTTCACTTTAGACATTTTGTTACAAAATAATTTTTTCACAATCAAGTACACCATACCACACTTTTTAGGATCTAACTTTACGTAGTTTTTCATGAAATGAATTTTTTTTTACCGAATCGATTATTGAAGAACAAAATTTACATATTTAAGCATTTAAAATTTTTCGAGACTGTAAACCACTCTTTAAAATATAAGAGAAGAAAAAAAAACCTGAAGAAAAACCAAAAAGAAGAGAAAAAAAACAAAAAGAAACCAAATATAGTGTTTTTTTGGAAAAAAAATATGTATTTTTTGTTACGGAACCAAATATAGACTATTAACTCTCCCTTGATTCTTTTGTCAAAAAATTCTCCCTTGATTTTTCTGTCAAAAAAAAAACTCTCCGTTAATTCTGATATCATGCATGGTTGAAGGAAAACCCATGATAAAATAGGAGCAGTTATACAAAGTTGAAAAAGATTATGGATGTTTTATTGTAAATGTGACTGAAGGTCTCGTTGAAAGAAGATGATGAAGGTTCTATTGTAAATGTGACTAAAATTCCCACGGGGTGAGCCAATATCGATGGATGTAAATACATTAAATCAGCTCGTTAATGTTGTGAGCAGACGATTATTAATTAAAGATATTTTATTAAATCTATTTATTTTTTCCATGAATCTAATAAAATTAAATGCATAAAACTACTATTATTAATTCTTAATATGCGTAAAGGTAGTTATAATTGTTTATAATTACGTTCGGAGGGAGTACATCAATACATCATGCAACTTTGAATAAAAACAACCATTAAAATCAAAACACTTATACAGAGTTGAAAGAAAATATTGGAGAGTTCTATTGTAAATGAGGCTGAAATTTCACACGAAAAAGTTAAATTATAAATATAAATTAATAATAATATTACAAAATAAAAAATAAGCCTTAACACACATATTAGATTTGAACATCCACAAATAATAAGAAGAATAATCTATTTTTTGTTAATAATGTTATATATTCATCAAAAATATAAAAACTTAACTCATAATTAAATAGAAAAGAAGACAACACAATTAGAAAGTGAAATACATACGTAGGTATCATGCTGAGTTTGATATAAAACTAAACATCAATTTAAGTATGTTTTAATAATACTTATGGTGTGTAAATTATCAAAATAAAGAAGAAAACATCAATTTGGACAATTTTTTTAGAGCTTAATTTGCATACACATGGTGTATGGGTTTTTACAACCACTACCAATCACAATTCATGAAGTGAGTGGTTACTAATTGACTAATTGGTAGTTATTAATTGACCAAGTTCTCTTTAATGATGTGTCACTATGTGATTGGTAGATAGTGTATAACTTACATACACTTATTGTGTATATAAATTAAATCCAATTTTTTATACCACAAAACACAATGTCTGACATCACAGTTTATGTATTATGTGACAATTTTTTTTTTTTCATCAAACAACTTATTGAGAAAACAAACTTGACATCACAGTTTATGTATTATGTGACAATTTTTTTTTGTTTTTCATCAAACAACTTATTGAGAAAACAAACTTCGCATATTTAAATATCTAAAAAAAATTGGGACGCTAAAATATACCCCAAAATGCACTGTGAGCATGCGCTCTACGTATTTGTCACAAACTTATTATTATTTTTTACCAAACCGGTTATTTACGATGAAACTTTTGATATTTGAAGAGTTAAAATTTTTCCGAATTTAAAGAGTTAACATTTCACTCTATGCATTTTGTTAGAAAGTATTTTTTCACTAAACATACACCAAACACGTTGTTTAACATCTCACTGCACGTATTTAGTCATGATATAATTTTTTTCACCGAATCGGTTATGAACAACAAAATTTGCATATTTAAACATCTCAAAATTTTCGAGGTAAAGTACCTATTAAAATATAGGCTTAAATATCATCAAATCATAATCCATTTACGTAAAAATAAAAGTTTTAAAATTCCCTTACAAATATATATTTTTTTTTTTGTTAGATTAATCGGTTAATGTATAATGGATATAAACAAAATTTGCATATTTAAACATCTCAAAATTTTCGTAGAGTAGTAACTAGAAACATTTATTATTTTAAAATATAGGGTAAATGGAGCTGATAACAAAATGCAAAATCTTAAAATTTAAAAGTAAAAAATGCAAAATCTTAAAATTTAAAAGCAAAAAAAAAAACTGAAAAAAAGGAAGAAAAAAAGTGAAGTAGTATAAAGAAAGAAAAGGACAAAAAAAAAAGTAAAGTACAAAACAAAAAAGAGAAACCTAAACAAAAAAAGTAAGAAGAGAAAAAAAAAATATGAAAGTGGCGGCAAAGTGAGAAGCCGCATATATGTATAGATAGATGATGATATGATAAGGCGTTTACTTTTCCCACACCCCTCCTACTCAAACACACCCTCAAACCTAAAATATTCCAAAATTATCCTCACGTGGAAACCTCCCCTACGCAGTGTTTTTAACGGGTTCGGATGAGGGCAACCGAACCCGTTCGGACACCACCATCCGAACACACTCCATTGAGTCCCTTGGGAAAATCTTTCCATTCTTGTAAATCATTTGCAGTGCAAACCATAGCTGGCTTGGCATCCTTTCTCAGTCTCACAAAGAAAGTAACAACAACAACAGATCAATAACAACATTTATCAAAGATCCAATTCCTTCTGCAAAATCCACCAGATCACAAGCTTCATTCAGTAAACTAAACTAAACTAAACTGTAGTAAGAAAGTAAATAACACTAAAGATAAAAACTCAATTTCACACATTAAATTGGTTAAAATGGTAATAAAGGTTCCACAAAGCTAGCAGATAAAGCAGAAAAAGTGGCATGGCATCAAAGATCAACCACCCTAAAACATAATTGAGATGCAAATGTCACAGATTCTCACTAGTTTCTGAATCAAAAGGCTTTTCTTTTGTCACCAATTGGGGAAATGAAAGCAAATGATCAATATAAAATGTCACCAATTGTTCGGATGGTATTGTCCGAATTGGTTCGGATGACTCCATCCGAACAGTTAATTTTCATCCAATGAGGGTGTGTGTCAAATATTTAACACACGCGAACGACCTTGTTCGAACCTGTTCGAAGGCTTGTGTTCGAACCTGTTCGAAGGCTTGTGTTCGAACAGGTAAAATTTCGTGAAAAAAAAAAAAAGAGGTTTTACCTGGTCTTTTGGTATTTTCACACCCTTATGGGGTGTGTTTTGAGTAGGAGGGGGTGTGGGAAAAGCAAACGCCTATGATAAATGAGAAAGGCCTTCATGTTTTTCTAATGGTTGGATGAGAAAATAAGAAGATTGTGGGCTGGTGTTTGAATGGGCCGAGAGGTGTGGAGGTTTAGTGGAGCAATCCCTAATTTCTTTCCTCAAACCTCTTATTCTAGGGTATGTTTGGATGGAGGGGTTTAGGAAGGGGGGCTTGATTTTCAATTCCAATTTGAAAAAGCTATAAAATGTTTCTAAAAAAAATGAAATGTCATTAATAATATTTTATCATTATTTATCATGTTATTCTTTCAAAATTATAAAATATCAAATAAATATTAAAATATAAACCAAACCCTCCAAAGCCCTCCCCTCCTAAACCCTGCCAAATCCTCCTCCCAAACATACCCCTAAACTCATAATTAATTCAAAAGATAACTTTAAAAAAAAATCTCACTTAGTTACTTCTATTATGGATATGGAAAAAAATCAATTAAAACTAAACTCTTAATAACAACCAATGCTTACAATAAAAAGAGCAATATAATTAAATGCAAAATTGGGGATGCTACAACAACGAGAAGAAAACAGCCAACCATAAAAAAAATGAGTACATTAGCATTACAACCAACCAAACATTACCAAACAAAACATCTTAATTAAAGCTTGTCTCAAACTGATTATAAGCTAACATTAACAGATAACAACCAATTGAAATTTATGTCCGCAAAACTATGATCTCTAAATATGCAATCCCCTAAATTCTGGAAAACATTAATACCACTTGTTAATCCAAAATTATCCAAATCACAAGGGAACAAACACAATTATTCCAAGTTGTTATCGTCATCATTTAGCCGCCACCAGAACCATATTTCTTTCCGAACAAGACAAGCTGCAGCTTGTCATAACCAGCAAGCACACCAGCACCTGCAACGGCACGCAATATGTTTGCACCAGCACCTTTGAAAAGAGACTTAGAACCCTCTTTTGCAACGATTGTTTGGAATGCATGCAAAGAGCTCTTATACTTCACAGCTTCTCCAGAAGTCATCATCATCCTTCTACGCACAGTGTCAATGGGATAAGAAGCCAAACCAGCACCAATTGTGATTCCCCATCCCAAAAGGAAACTAGCAAAGAAACTATCCTGTTAACAAGAAGAGTACCATAGGTAAGAAAAATATAAAAACAAATCACAATAATACGGGTAAAAGAAAGTCAAAATCTCAGAACAAACTCCCAAGTTTTATGTTTTAAGGTAGTCATTGTGCATAGTATTTGCCGACATAAAGTGTGTTTAAAAGGAATTGTGTATATCCATTCAAATAAACAGTTGACTGACGCAAAATCACAAATCACAAATAATACACAGTCACAAGTGTCTTTAGCTGATTATAGTATGTGTTAGATTAATTAACAGGTAACACCAACACAAATATTCATGTTCCTAACATGTTCAAACTAGTTATTTATTATTTATTTTATATTCAACAAACAATGCCTGACAACAAAAATCCAAAGTAAAATCAGCTAATGATGAGCCGTGCTAATTTAACACAACACACAAAGTATACAAACCATAGTTCACATTCAAATTCAAAATCAAATTTTGTACATACCTGCATCCCACCAACCAAAACAACTGGTTTCAGAGAATCATACATTCCAAAGTAAAGACCACGATACACTATAATCCCAACACAAGAGATGTTGAATCCACGATAAAGGCCAGCAATGCCATCAGATTTAAGGGTTTTCTTGTAGACATCAATCATGCCATTAAACTGCCTCTCACCACCCTTCTTTGCAGCCTTTGCATCATTTGCCAATCGAGTACGGGCATAATCCAAAGAATAGACAAACAAGAGGGAGGAAGCCCCAGCAGCCCCACCAGATGCCAAGTTCCCAGCAAACCACTTCCAATAGCCATCTCTGTCTTTTTTAAAGTTGAAAAGTCTCTTGAAGTAATCCTTAAAAGCAAAGTTCAGAGCCTAAAAGGAAAAGGAGGAAATTAGAAATTAAACAAACAACAGATATAAAAAACAGATCCAACGGTCAAACAACACATAAATTCACATTCATCACGATAAAAAGGAGATGTAAATAGCAAGAGTCAAGAAAAAGTATTTGGATTCTTGTAAGAAAGTTTTCTGCGACAGTGAAGAATTAGTGGAAATCCCATGACACAGGAGAAGTTTTAGAGGCGATGAAAAAGAATACTCACTATTGTAAAATAAATGAAAGTTAATAAACTCAGATGTTTCATGACCACAATTTTTGACAGTATCTCTACTTTAAAAGAACAACCATTCCACACGTATAACTTCTAGGCAAAAGCTAAAGAAGGCAGCCATCTGTGAAACACTTTAGAATCACACAAAAAAGCAGATTAACACCTGTGTAGGGAAGTATCTGATAACATTAGCAGTATTGCCTCTCCACAAAGCAATTACACCCTCATCCTTCATGGTTCGACCAAAGCAATCACTAATTCCCTTATATGGCTCAGATAACCTGCCACTTTTGAGCATTTCATCCTGATTTTGGATAAGTAATTTAACTCGTTCAATTGGAGCAGCAGCTGTCTTTGACACAGCAGCAGACACTCCTCCCATCAGAAAATCAACCAAAAATCCAGATGCTCCTTTCTCTGCTGGAGCAGGTACAGTAATCGAAGATAAAGGCGACGCAATCGCCAACCCAGAAGTCTGTACTCCACTGACAAAAGCACCAGATGTAGAATAATTCCTGGAGTTATAGTTGGGACTAAGCCTGGACACCAGATAAGATTGTCCAGCTAGCTTCTGAGCAACTGATGGAAACTGTGGCCCATCAGCCATGATTGCAGCCTAGATGGTGACCTGTAAAAATCAAACTATCCAACAATTCAAAGACTCCTCCACAGCTGGCTTAGTACTTAAAAGTGGAAAAATCATTTCGAAAGAAAACTAAGTGATTTATAATACCTTGTAACTCCTATCAAATTGAAATACATAAAATACAAAAGCAACAACTATCGTAGTCTTTTCCTACTAGATAAAGTGGAGACCAAGGAACAAACGATGTCATAATGTCCTGTAATATCGAATATCGTCTAGAAACAGAAAAACAGACAAATGAAAGTCACAAATGTAGAAACATCAAAAATCAAAAACTAGCCCAATATCGATGAATAAAGCAATCAGCAATAACAAGAACAAGGAAAAACATTATCATTTTTGTTATAGCACTGCAATACTCCATACAAATGGCGGAAACAAACACAAATAACACATCACTGCTTAAAAAAGGGAATAAAATTCATCATGTTTGACCAAATCAAAGTTCGAGTATCTGACTACTACAGTACGCATGAAGCAATCATTGCTACAGTCTACAGAATTCATGATTAGTTTATCTCACACTCACGAAACAATATTCTAGGGTTCTAAATTTCACTTCATTAACAGCTTAGCCACCGCCAGAAAATCAAGTTAAGAGCAAAAATAAAACAGATGATCGAAGAGGAAAATCGAATATCACTAACAATAGCAGAGGAATTAAATACATCGCAAAAATTAGCATAAAAGATAGAAAGGGATGAAGAGAAATATACCAGAAAAGAGGCCTCCGTTCAGATCGCGAGTGAAAAGAAGTAGACAGGGGGAGTGAAAGAGAGTATAAATGGGAGCACCGAAATGGGGACACTAGGGTTTTACAAAGTATAAAGTATAATGCCTTGTTTGCCCCTTTTTCCCTTTTTGTCCTTTTTTTTTTTTGAGAAAAAGGGGTTACACTTCCATAGACAAAACGATTACACTAATAACACTAATCCCGTTTTATCCTCTAATAGACAACAATAAAGGATAAAAATGGGAGCAATGTCGTAAAATTCATAGTTACTGCTAATACATAAATCATGTTTGACTAAAGTATCAGCCACCTTGTTAAGCTTTACATTTGTTTTTCGGCCAAAAAAATCATATGGGGTGGGTGCGGGGTGAAATGTAGAGCTATTAATTTTCGTGTCTTTTTTTTTGGCAAAAACTTATTATATTAAGAATTCATTAGTAACAATTACTAAATTTTTCGGTAACCATTATACAACAATCCAATGGTTAGTACATAGTACATACTAACCACAATTTAGTGTTTGTGCGGTTAGTATATGCTAACCACATTTTAGTGTCTGTGTGGTTACCGAAACTTTTCATTGATAGGGAAAAGACTATTATGCCCATTTAGTAACAATTACTAAGAAATTTTTTAGTACTCTAAGTCAGACTCCTTTTTTATGCGTGTAGTATCCACCGGCTGTTAGGGATGGCAAAACAGGTCGGACCGCCTTGCCTAAAGCCTACTAAAATAAGGGCGGGGGGAGTTAGCCCGCCAACTAACCGCGAGTTCAAAATATAGGCCCGCCCCACCAAGTGATGGGCTGGCGGGCGGGCCAACCTAGTTTTTTTTTGCAAGTTTTTTGAACAGATTTTCACCTATATTTAACATTTCAATTAGATTTTTCACTTGTTTTTTAAAACAGTTTTTTTATAAAGCATCATTTAACACATTTTTACTTTAAAAACTCTGGCATATATTCAAGATAAAAGTATAAAACCATAATAGCATTGGAAATACTAGGATTAACTATATAGCAACTAAAACCATCAAGAAATTTCACTTAGAACCATCAACCAAAAGGTCCAAAACCAGACATAATTCAAGTATTAACCTTCAAGCAACCAAATTAAAATAAGTGTTTTGATTGCTTGATGACTAGGGATTAACCATCAAACAACCAAAATAAATATTTTTAAGAACAAAAAACCATAATAAATACAACGCCAAAGTCTAAAGATTCAAATTACATAACATTGTCTAACAAAACAAGAGTGAAACATCTAAATTCTAATCTTCAAAGTTAATAACATTAGATGCACTGTTAGAACCACTTGGACCCTCTTTTTCATCTTGATTGTCATCACCATTTCCATCAACATTTTAAAACAAGGCTTAAATACTTGTCACCCCCATGCAAATATACCTGATATCCAGTTACCCCCTGCAGTTTTTTTTTACAAAATCTAATAGTATCCAGTTACCCCCTGCCGTTAGTTTTGGTTAATGGTGTTAGTTAATTGCTGATGTTACCCCCCTGCAAAATCTAATAGTATCCAGTTACCCCCTTTTCAAAAATCATCATCTTCTTCGTTTAGAAATGGGGATGATGATGATCTTGATGAATTTGGGGATGAATTCTTGGGTTTCTATTTGATGATGATGAATTTGGGTATGAATTCGTTTTTATATAATATATATTAAATATATTAATAGTTTGCTTAGTATTCACAAGAATTGATTTGGTGTAATATAAAATCAAAATTCTTGTGATATATGAATTCTTGTGAATACTAAGCACTATCAATATATATTATATAAAAATGAATTCATCCCCAAATTCATCCCCAAATTCATCATTATCAAACAAAAACCGATAAATTCATCCCCAAATTCATCAAGATCGTCATCATCATCCCCAAATTCAGGGTTTATTATTGTTGTTGAGGAAAATAAATCTTAACAAAAGATTTGTTTCATCTTTGATTTACCCAAATTCTGGGTTTATTATTGTTGATGCCACGAATTCATCCCCAAAGATTTTCGTTTTATCATCATCATCATCAAAGAAATCAAAACGAAAATCAAAGAAATCAAAACGAAATAAAACAAAAATATTAGTAATGGAAAACGAAAATGGAAACAAAAGATGATGATTGAACGAAGAAGATGATTGAACAAAAATGGAGGAAATAGAAGTTTCAGATCTGATACGAAAATGGAGGAAATAAGGTCACATGTTCAAATCTGAATGAAGATGATGATGATTTTTGAAAAGGGGGGTAATTGGATATTATTAGATTTTGCAGGGAGGTAACATCAGCAATCAAGTAACACCGTTAACCAAAACTAACAGCAGGGGTGTAACTGGGTACTATTAGATTTTGTAGGGTTTGTTTTGCAAAAAAAATTGCAAGGGTGGAAGTATATATATATATATATATATATATATATATATATATATATATATATATATATATATATATATATATATATATATATATATATATATAATAGACAACCATATTCACATTAAATAAACTAGGAGACACTCCCGTGCTATGCACGGGATCGATGTGAATATGCAGTGTTTACGTGAGAGTAAGGTAAAAACCAATGTTGTTTCAGTTGGTGTACTAAAATCTATTCCATGCATTGATTTTAAGTTAGGTGAATGCAAATTGAATATAGTCTATAGTTGCAACATTCAATATCAGAGCGAGTGTAACCCCTAATTACATATGTTGTGCACTTTTAAGATCAAAGCATACCATACGGAATTCCAATTGCAATAAGGTATTTAGTAATTTGAATTAACAACACCAAAGTTCATTTCATCAATAAAAGTTTTGTTCCGTGAAATCATTGTTGTCTACGACTTTTTAAAAGTACCAATACTACAATTCCTTTTTGCAAGTATGTACAATTTAAAAAAATATTTGTGTCAACATTAACAGTGGCTCGACCATTAAAAATGGAACTAGATCGATAGTAAACCATCGAACCAATTCAAAAGAAATTTTGGATGACATTAACAGTGGCTCGACCGTTAAAAATGGAACCAGTTCAATAGTAAACCATTGAACCAATTCAAAAGAAATTTGGGGTGTGCATCACAATTGACAATACTCGATGGTTTGCAACCTAACGGGTTCATTGATAAACTATCGAACCATTCTAAACGCACAAAAAAAATAAAAAAGAACGCATCGTTTCATTAAGGGCATTTTGGGAAATGTGGGGATTGGATAGTTTGTCATGAGCAGGGAGGTAAATGGATGTTGGAAGGGGATGATGATAGAAGAGGAAATGACTAAATGAGAAAAGTGGATTGCGCTTTCATGGGTAATAGAATGACACATTGTTTTGCTTAAACTACATATTTGTCATTCAAAAGTGGACGATAATTGACGCCTAAAATAGCTACTAATTGATATGATAAATATATCGTAACATACATAACATGCCAATAAAGTGTACCATCAACCCATGTTACTACACAAACAACATACACATAACCATATTTTATGACAAATACATGAGATGCATATATGGGGTGGCACATAAACATTTTGATGGCCACATACTGCTCGCTACTTTTAACGACAGTACATGCACCAAAGACATGTATACTATTTATTTTTTTATTTTTTTGATATTGAGAGGGGCATATAGCCCAAAAAGAAAGATTACACAGTAACTAGCCTTGGAGTAAAGACTCCATTACAATCATCATCGCAAGTTCGCAAAATAAAAGTTGATGATAAATACAAATCTCATCACAAGGGTCACACTCCATAGTAGCAAGGCAATCTGCCACCTTATTGGCCTCACGATAAACATGGGATACCGTCACCTGCCAATCAAGCTCAATCATCTGCTTTATCCGACGAAGCAAACGACGCTCATCCAAGGACACTGCCATATGGTTTGTGATAGAGGACACCTGACCTTGGAATCAACTCAGTAAAGAGATATTAGTGAAACCCAAGTTCCTAGCCAACTTCAAACCTTCCCAAACACCCCAAAGCTCATCACATATGGAGTGGCTTCACCAAGATGGCGAGAGAAACCACCCAGCCAAACGCCATGCTCATCAGAAGAGTCCTCCACACACGGCCGCGAGTACCACCCTCTTTCGAGGCTCCATCCGTGTTGAGGTCACCCACCCCCGCACTGGCCGCCGCCAATGTGAGATATTTACCAAAGACTTGGACCCCGTTGAGGTGGGGCTAAAGAATTCCTTAGAAGAAGCGTACTGATTGACATCCGTGTATACTATTTAACCCATACATGTCTTATGCCATCGGTAAGTAAGGAGTTGCCGCTTAAAATGCATCAAAAAGTTGATACTGTATTAATAAAGAGAGGATTACCATCATTAAAGGCATGCAACCAATTGCAAGTACATATCAATGCTTTCAAATTTCCAGACAAAAAGTGATTTCTATACTTGTTAAACACTTTAGAGCCAATGCTAAAAGAAGATTATGATGCAACATAATGTTATAGTTACTTACTTAATCTACGGGACAACAAAACGTATTGGGTTTGGGGTGGGCTAGATTTTTTTTTTAGTAAAATGGGCTGATGCTGCCTTGCAGTGCTAGACCTGATCTGATGATGTTTGTTTTATTTTTTAAAAATAAACGGGCTTGCGGGCCAACCCACCTTGTCCTTGTCTTTAGCTCGCAGGTTTTTTCTTTTGGTGGGGCAGGGTCAATGGGCCCAATATCCAAACTCAACCCGCCCTTTTTTGGTGGGTTCGCGGGTCGGGCCGGTCAAACCCGTTTTGCCATTCCTACCGACTGTGCTGAAGACTAATCTACACTAGGAAATTTGACTTGCTACAAGTACCCGGTTTTGCCTACCTATGTGGTTCTCTCATTCCAATAGAGTTTTTATCATTCACAAAATTAGAATTCGAGACCTTAGAGTGAAATTTGAGTATTAGTTATCGCTCAGACCAATTTGTCAAGCTGAGACAAGGCTACTCGATTTGATACCTCTAGTGCTCATTGTGCCCAATATATTTATCTAAAGCCTGAAGCTCAACATTGATGTTTCTAACTACACCACAACTACCAGCATAGCCAAGTAACCGCTTCCCATTGGAATTCCTAAATAACCCACCAAACCTAAACTGTTGTGGGTTACCATAGGAGCCACTTCACCTTGTTTATGCAAGAATCTCCGAGAAACGTCGACGTGCTGAATTTGTTCATGTACAGGAAATGCCCTTCCCAATGGAATGGAACGACACATTCAAGTCTACGGTAATCTTAAGAGGCAGCTCTGGAACTTCGTTATACCTGAAGAACCTTCTCAAAACTCTGTCCAATAACAACTTATCCAGCATTAAAGTATATACATACATAAAAAAGAATTTCAAGTGTCATAAACTTATTCAATACAACTTTGAGCAAAAGAAGATAGCTTGTACAACTCAGAACTACAGATGATTTACAATAAATGCACTTCCAACTCCATCATAATAACAGTGATAGCATATTTACAAATCACACTCACACCTGCTTCTAACACTCTGCATTTACACATTTACACCCTTGAAAAAGTTAAACTCCTGACCATTAATCCAACTACAGAAGACAATAGAGTTAAGCATTAGCATTTATAAAGGCTAATGCACGATCATTAAAAAGAAAAGAAAAACTCTTTTAGTGGGAGTTTATTTCTAAAGTGAGTAAATGGGGATTTATATCTACCCTTGATATTGAGGTGTAGGGATTATCGGCTTCCTATCTACCCTTGATATTGTGTATATCATTTATTTTTCTCTCATTATAAAAAGAAGATATAATGCGCTCGGCAGCTGCTAGACGGTTAGACAGTTAAAGCAGAAGTGGAAGTGTAATTATCTTAAACCACTAAGCAGAACACAAAGAAATCCTTTGCTTCGCGAGCAACTCCTTTAGTTTCTTTGTAAGCTGGGGATCGGAGGCCATATAGTCCTGGAACGACTTCTTCAAATCTTGCAGCAACTTTATATCATCATGGCAGGGGTAATTATTTAGCATTTTAGTGAAGAAAGTCTTCCAGAGCTCAACGTTCCAATAACTGTTTGATTCAACAAGCAAATTATCAGAATTACAAAAACAAATGAAATGGAAAACAAAATGAATGGTTCATGTGGCACCTTAGTTTCCATATTGATTTTAGCAAATAGCAACAGAGAAACTAAAAAGTGACTAACTCTTCATGCAATGATCCTTTACAACAGATAATAGAGCTAAGCATAAGTAACAATTGGATGCAGCTACAAATTGAGGAACATACCGTTTGAAGGGAAGTTTAGGAAGATACACGTAGCTTCCATCTGGTGTTTCTTTTTTGACGACTTCCATATAGGAATTATGCAGCATCGTATGGACAACCGCACAAAGGCCATATGCGTCGACCTGTCGGCAAGTGATAGGGAATGATAACTTTAAATGCATTTAATCATGAGCTACATTGCATTTGCAGTATAATTAAAGAAGGACTTGCCTGAAATTTCCACGGCTTATTCTCTTGCATCTCAATGCAGCGAAAACCGGAAGTTCTGCAATCTCCCCTAAATACCATGTCATCTGGAAAGAGACGTAAATCAATCCCTCTTCCCCAGTCAACAAGGCAGAGACCCTGCAACACAAAACAAAGTACAACGTAAAATAAAAACAACAAAACTATTAAACGAAAACCACTTCAGTCCTGATTGTACTGGTATCTTTGGGAGAAAAACTGACCTGATCACACCAAGAACCACTTCGGTCTAAGAACCCATCTTCTGTAAGGTCACCCCTGCAAAATAGCAAGAAATAATGAGTATCCAAAATGGCGATCATATAAGCTAGTTGACGCATGTGTGATTCTTAGAATGTGCACTGCTTATCATACAGACGCTCATCAACAAAAATCTTTGCAAGTAGGTTTTATCTCAATCAAAGGTCTTTTTATATTAGAGAAGATCATTATTGACCATTCTCACTATCATAAGTCATCAACAAGTCAGTCAAACAAATCAGTCAACACTAATGACAACTCAGCAACACTGTCAGCTCCAACTCAGCTCAAGGATGACACGCAAGACAACTCAACTAAAGCAGCTAGCTGAAAGAGTAAAGTTGCTCACTCTTCATCATTTCACAAAGTGTGTAATAGTTTTAGGTTTTACTCTCTCAGCTCTATCTTCATTCATTAAAACTGATTGTATAGTTGGTTGAGATTGTAACTGATTCAACAATATTCAGTTAGGTAGTTTTGTATCAATCCATTTGTATAAATACTGTTGTAATTGCTTGATTCAAATAAATGAAAGAAAACAGAGTTTTCCATTCTCAAATAGATCTCAATATTTTAAAACACCTTGATATATTGTAAATCTTTCTGTCAGTAAAATATGGCAAAACATGTTTATATCACTTTTAATGATATATCTAATTTTTCAGTCCAGTACATGATGCTTTACTATATACAGAGGAGGGCCTTTATAAACCCCACATCCTTGAATATAAAAGTATATAATAACAGCCTCTTTTAATCTAAGAAAAGGTATATAATAACAGGACACAAACAATGGGATGAAAATATCCCTACGTCATTCCCTGATAAATTGAGGTTTGTTAAGGCAATAGGTATAGGCATGAACTAAAACAACAGAAGCTTAATTTTACCTAGCATAGCGTATAAGCAGATTATCAGGCTTGAAATCACCATGAACCAAGCCAACGTTGTGTAATGTTTCAATCATGTGTAACATTTCTGTTGTGTAATAAATGCATAACACTTCTTCCATGGATTTTCCAACAACCAAGTATGAGTTTATGGCATCCTGCATAAAATGTTCAGCTGAACATTAATAACACAGAATGTTGAAACATATAATGAGGAAAACCAAAGGAAATAACTGACCTGTAGTGTTCCATGAGATAAATAGTCACAGACGAGTATGCTACAGTCAGAATAGAGATGAATTCTATGAGCGAAACCATAGCTTGACCTCTGAAATAGTAAGATGTCAGAGAAGTACTCAGAATAAGTAGATGTTCATAGAAAAGGCAGGTTGATGGTATAATTGATATTGGCCTACTTCTCTGCCAGATATGCGCTGATCAAGCTGACGATACATGTAAAATTCCCAAGCAAAAGCTGGCTTTTGGACCTGCCATATAAGTTTCAAAATACAATCTGATGAGACAACAGCAGTTTATATAAATATGCCTTTGTCGGAAAACTATGCTGAAAAAAAAATGATTTCAAAGGCCATGGTCACCTTTAGTGCCACAACATCATGAGGATCACTGTTGACATGTGCCTTGTAAACTTGAGCAAAGCCACCTTGTCCAGCACAGCCCTTGATATTGTACTTCTTTCCACCTTAAGATGTCATGATAAGGACAAACAAGAACAACACTGCTGTTAGTAAAAGAAGGTGAAGCTTCTGTACGAGGAAGCAGCTTATAGAAATAAATAGTTAAATACATAAACCTAACTCTTGTAGAACCAGTTTTGGAATATGATTATCTAGAAGGCAAGTTAAATAACACTTGGGAGATGTAAAATTCAAAAACATTAAACAGTTGCACATTTCATAGTAGGCTGATTTTTTAGCGTTTCATACTCAAAACGACCAGAGAGCTTGTGGTTGCATGGGCAGATAACTACAGACTTGTAGCACAGATTATGAGATATTATGGTAATGAATACATATACAGAAAGCTGGAAAGCAGTCAGACAAGTCAAGTACGATTAGATGATAAATATGAATAAGACTTGAGATGAGAACCTATTTCTATAACTTTATTCCTTGATGCATTCTTCAAAGCAGATAAGACCACTTTTCCTGTATAAGATTTCGTGCTAGAATAATACCCCTGAAATGTATTTAAAGACGAATAAAGGGAACATAATCCTTGCCAAATGTATTAAATCAAAGCATGTATTGTAGAGGATCAAAATGTCTCACGTCAAATTTCGTAATTAGAGGATGTATCTTCTTCAAAAGGTCATCCATAGTAGAGGTGTCCCATGGATTAATGGCATTATTTTCCAATTTAGCAGATTCTGTAGATTCAACCTGAAATCAGAAATTATATAAGAATTCTTAAATTAATGTTTAGAAATCTCAAAATTGGACTGAGGCGGCATTGAGGAAATAAATGGCAGCAACCATAAATAATAGTTAGTAGTAGTACACAAAATTTGCTCAATTTTAAATTTTGTACTGTAAGGGACTGTTCACTGTTCGAATACAATTTCATACCTTCTGGCTTGAGACAGCATTCCATGATTCAGAAATTCTATTGAGAAATAAGGTCTGTGCCTTCTTCAACCACTCAATTGGCTCTGCATTTCTACCAAATGTTGACCCAACATAAGATTGAAATTACAGTCCTGTTGGAAAAAAAGTTCACTAACAAGCCAGAACACAACACAAATAAAACACAGGACCTAAAAAATATATGTTTTGGCATCTTTTGTCCACATCCACGTAAACACTCCAACACATATATTCACTATCCAAAAATCTAAAAAGAATATATACGATTACGAGTTTAAGGAATGAAAAAGTCATCCAAGATGTGTATGGGTTACAGAAGTTACCAAAAAGGGGAAAGTTCGCTAACAAAAAAACTCTCATTATTCAAGTAATCATTAGATTTGGAATGTCTCAGTTTGTAACAAAACCATGTTTACATTGTGGTGAGGTGGAGTGGCGTGTTTAGAAATTTGAAGTTATGGGAAAATGCCCCAATATCCTTGATACTTGATAGAAACTGGCAGTTATGCTTTGAAAATAAGGACTGAATACGAGATTTAAATCAGATAACCCTCTGAAGAATGACTCTCAAAACTGAGGAATTGTAGTACAATTACAGAAAGCGGATACTTAAAAAATAATAGAGATGGAGATAACTGACAACTTACAAGGAACTCCCCCCTCCAAGATGTTCTAGAGCTTGGTCTCCCGCACCCAAATTCTACTCAATCCACTGTTTGTCCTATTCCTTTCCCTCTCTATTTATTCAAAATACAGAAATGCTACATTGACGATTGCTGACAGTTGCAACAAACTGCTAATATAATTCAGCCCATTAGGCTCGGCCCTCCTATAAATTTTATTAATTATATATTAATAAGAGGTCTAACGGTCCCTAAGTGGATCCGTCCCGGGAGAGGTGTGACTTCTTCCATTATAGATAGATGCAAATTAATATTTTTCTCATTTCCAAGACAATTGAAAATTGAAACTTGTCATCTCCTTTTCCAAGGATGAATGAGATTGTGAGCTTCCCACTAGTCAAGAATGAATTCCAAAACCATAGCAATTTGCGATGGGAATCACTAAATTTTGGAGCTTTGCAAATTTAAATTCTTTTTCAGAACAAATCCTTATGCTACAAGTTGCAATATCAAGAGAAAAACAGGTAACAAAATCTTATATCTAACAACACTAACCTGCAAATGCCGAGCTGATAGATCTTGTGAGCATCGCACAATCTACCCTTCAATTCAAAAAAACATGCAGACCACACATAAAGTGAAGAATTGTTGGCACATATGTTACTATTCAGCATTTCTTTGAAAACACTGGCAAAATCAGCACTTTCTCCCATCTGCATACAGAAAACAACAGAACCAAGTTGAGCACCATTCAAAGAGTAACATGTCCACATCACATCCTAACTGGCAAACCGCCCCAACAGCATGACAGTTTGTTATTTGCCCAAGCATGCAATGCAACAGGTCAATAGCTAGTTATTACTCTTCCCATTTCTTTTCAGGTGTTCTTCAAGGTAAAAGATACACGGATTAAGAAATATTACTTATCTTGTCATCTTGTCATTTATATTAAAAAATTTAATATTATGTAATTTCCTTATTTCCTTATATAATACTATCTTTTAATTCTGCATACTGTCTCTCAATCTTTCTAAAACTCTTCTAAAGTAGTAATATTTGTTTGAGTAAACCCTCTATTTAGTCTATACTATTACTCACTCTTTCCAATTTGGTCCTGATTTATAGAAAAAGAATACATAGTCCATAAACTATTTTAAATTCATCAAATTAGTCCCTGAATTATCACCTTCTCTCCTATTTGAGAGTATTTGAGGGACTAATTTGATGAATCTAGATATTTAAAAAGCGACACAGGGAGTATGCTAATTGTAATATTAGTTCGGTTTAGTCACTGCAACTGGATTAACCTTACTATGTGTATATTTATGCTCATTGCATGTTGATTCAGCATGTGTGAAATGATTATTGATGTAGAAAGAGTAAGAGGAAGGGTTAGTAGGGTTACATAGAGGAGCCAGATCTTGAGAAATCTGACGTCGTCTCGATAGCGATCACTGTCCTTGAATTTTTTGATGCAATCTCTGAGTAACTTACTGAAATTCGGACCAGAACCGTTGGAATTATCTAGGGTTTTCCTGATTGACCTGAATTCACAAAAAAATGCCGAAAATTCATGAGATTGTGAAACTTTGTGTGAGTGTGCAAGTGTCAGTGTGTGAGCGGGGAGAGAGAAATAGTAGTACCAGAGGAAAGGCAAGAGAGGATCGTCGTCGATGGCCATTGTGTTGGAGAATGTTTTCAGAGAGAAAGACTCAGGATATGAGCAATGAAGCGCGGTAATTGCACGATTTTGAATCTACCGGTTTCTGCTTCTTTTTCTTTCTTTTCCTAAAAAAAAAAAACGAGTCACGTGGTTTGTGTTTCAAATTTTCAGAAATCTGACGTTTTTTTTTTTTTTTTTTTATCTTTATCTTTGAGAAAGAGCGAATTCAATTTTTGATCCTAGATCGTTTTTCTTTCACTTTGATGAAATTGTGAATCAACCATATTAAATCTTTGGTGAATTTTTAAACTAAAACAAACACAGAAAAATTCGCTTCTTTCAAAAATGTGATTCAACTTGATCCTAGTTTTCTTATCACTTTGATAAATTATGTTTCATATGTTTGGTCATTTAAAACAAACACACAGAAAAATGAAAAATGTGATTATGCGTAAAATCACTTTTGAAATTGAAATTTTGAATTTAAAGTTCAAAAAACCTTCAATCTTAACGATGATGATTTTGCTACAGAGCACCAAACTTAGCGATTCTTGAGCTTATAACGCTCAAAATTCAATAAAGAATCAGAATATGACATATTTTATTCAGAAAAGTGCTTAAAATGCAAACACCTTCAGAAAGCAATTTGCATCTATAAAACATGTTTTGGCTCTTATTTTCTCATTTCTCAACCAATTTGCGTCAAACCAATTGCGTTCAACTCGTACTGAGTGCAGAAATTGAACTATAGGAAAATGTTTCAAGAAAATCGATGCAAATTAGAGAACGATCTGAAAAACAAAAACTTTTATTCGTGTATTGCATGAGTTATTCAAGAAACAAGAAATCAAAGTGTTCTTATTCACAACGTTCTTCATTTTTTCTTGTTTTTGTTTTAACGGATCAAACGAAAACTTATATGAAAGATAAAAGACCAAAATGAAAAAAAACAAACCGACACAGATATGAAAGATAAATGACCAAAGTGAGAAAAAGATAAAGCACCAAACTGAAATATTGGTAAAAAATAAAGGACCAAAAATGCAATTTAGTCGTTCAAATATTGTATTTGACTATTTTTACGTCTCACAATTTGCTGAGATGGGAATGCTTTCTAGTGTATTCAAGTATCATTCTATCGGAGGTAGGGTCACTCTTATAAACTTTGTTTTGAATAGCATTCCCTTATATATGTTCTCTTTCTACAAAGCTCCAAAGATGGTGATTAGGAAGATGACTCAAATTCAAAGATTTGTCGCCCGAATAAGGAAGGTGGGTTAGAAATTAAAATTTAGAGCTCTTCAACACAGCTCTTTTATCCAAGTGGAAGTGGAGGGCTTTGTCGGATCCTAATGCGAGTTGGAGTAGCTTTTTGTCATATAGATATGGGGATTTCGGCTCTTCTTTTATCTATGAGAGGGCCAAAACCATAGGTTATCGAGGTCTATTTGGTGGAGTGACTTGGCGTCTTTCGATTTTTAGGTGGCAGAGGATAATCGCTTCGCATGGAGTATTCGAATAAGTTTGGGTGATGGAAAGTTGATTAATTTTTGGAAGGACCAATGGTTGGGTATAGAGCCTCTCTTCAAAGTGTTTCCTTTGTTATGCGACGGGATTGGACAACAATCTATATCGGTGGCCGATTGTGGCTCTTGGGTTGACGGACGATGGTTGTGGAGCGTCCCTATGAACCGAGGTGAAGACAATTTTTTCTGCTGAAGCAGAAATTCTGCAGAACATTTTGATGCTCATCGCTCTGGATTTAACGAAGGTGGATGAGTGGAAATGGCCGCATGATCAATCCAATTGTTTCATGGTCAAGTCTTGCTATTCTCGGCTATGCAACAACAACTCAATACCTTCCCCAAACGCCGTAGGGCTCCATTTGAGCGTTGCATTGTGAAAATATTTTGCTCCATCGAAAGTAATAATTTTTGGTTGCGATTGTTGCTTGATTCATTACCACCCCGCGAACAGCTGCTGCACAGGGGCGCAATCCACACGGAGGAGGAGGCTGCTTGCCCTTTTTGCCACAACGCGTGTGAAGACACACAACACTTGTTTATGACTTGCGACTTCGCACAATCGGTTTGGTTAGCCATCGGTGTTTGGTTAGGCGTCGATATTGATGTCTCCTCGAGCATCGGGGACTTTTTTATAAGTTGCGGGCATTGGCTAAGAGGAAAGAAATCAAAGCGGGTGAAACACTTATTTTGGCTTTCCACGTGTTGGAGCATTTGGCTTGAAAGGAATGGCGTCATCTTCAAAGAAGAGGAAGCGAGAGTAGATAGGGTGTTAACCCAAATCAAGAGCTTATGTTGGAGTTGGTGTCTATACAAATTGAAATGTAAATCCCCTCCGTCTATTTCTTTGTGGGGTTCTGAGTCTTCGACCCTCTTTCATGCCTTAAAAGATGAGAAACTGTGGGTTGACATTCACACTGTTAGCAATCAACATTTGTTTTTGGGGTACTTTTTTTTCCTGTCCGAGTCTTTTTCCCACTAAGTTTTGGCTCAGAGAGGTTTTAAGGAGGCCCCCCTTCCATTTCTGTATATGGGTTGGCATACTCTTAGCGCACCCATCAATACAATTATTGCTCATAAAAAAAGTATCAATATTTTTTTTAGAAAAGATTTTTGATATGAGACGAAAGGCAAGAATGACATGTGACTTGCCGTTTTGGGTTTTATTATCCCTCATGCCTTGCCGTTTTGGGTTATTATCCCACGGGTCTTATAAAGAAGAAATAGTTTAGCGAACAAGAAATCATAATAATTAGGGGTGGTTTTTTTATCAATAATGTTATTTGGACATTTTTGTTAGACAAAACCATACAATAACCAACTTATAACATGAATTAACCAAGTTTTTAGACCATTTGACCAACCTGTTTTTTCACAGTTTTCGAGGCATTGTTAAAAACTTGGTTAATTGATAACTTGGTTAATAACTTAAAAAACTTGGTTAATTGATGTTGTAAGTTGGTTTTTGTCGATTTTTGTCTAAATGTTTTTGTCCATATAACATGGTCCTTTTTTTATACCCCCACCCCATCCCCTCCCACTCCCACCCCCACCCATTTATGATATTTCAAGTTTACCCCTGTCATAATTCACTTTTTGACTTTCATTAAATTCACTTTGACTGGGACCCACATTATCTCGCATCGTATATACCTCAATGGAAGGTATATACGATTACATTAAATATTGAATGCTGACCTGAAAAAGTGTGCATCGTATATATGTCCTTCAAGACATATATACGATTGCATTATTTAATGCATCGTTAACTACTCATCGTATATATGTCATTCAAGACATATATACAATTGCATTATTAAATGCTTCGTTGACTACCCATCGTATATAGGTTATATACGAGTGGACTTTGAAGATCTAATCGTATATACATCTGGACCATGTATATACGATGTGAAAAAAATACCCATCGTATATACAAGGTTGAGGAGGTATATACGACTGGGTTATTTTTTTCGTTTTTTCCTGAGTTGCTATCTGTTTTGTTTGAACAGATATTGACCCGCCTACAGCAGCAGATGCCGACTTTCAGTTGGCTCCGGTTGATATTGATACTACACTGGCGTTCACGACGGATACAGATATTTTTGTTACTCAAGTTTGGTAAATACAATTAAATTACTTAAGTACTTAATAAATTATATACGTTGTAGATATTTTCTACACGCGAGGCTGTTAGAAGTATCGGTGTAGTCGTTATTATAGTGAGATCAGAAAAAGCAGCTGGAAAGAGGGGGAGACGAGATAAAATTGATTTTGGCTGTGAGAAGCAAGACATGTTTACTAATGATTCAAGGGTTTTCGGTTCTAAAAGGAGAGGTTGTCCTTTTAGAATGAAAGCTACTTGCACTGTTAGCCGTGAGGGTTGGTGTGTGACGGTTAAATGTGGTAGACACACACACGAGTTGCTTAAAACTTCCATTGGTACTAATGCATTTGGCGCCCTGTCTAAGCGCGCAAAGGATCACAGTTAACGAGCATGCGGATCTTGATGTCGGACCGAAAACTACTATTACCGCTTTGAAGAAGCAAGATCAGGAGAATGTGACTACTCTTCGTCAAGTTTATAGCGCGCCACAAACACCTGGTCTCTAAAAAGAGGGTCCTATTCAGGAGGTGTTGAGACTGATTGCATCACATAATTATCTATGTTGGAGTAGAAAGATTCCCGGGTCTGATGTCGTAAGTGATATCATGTGGGCCCATCCCACTTCTATAAAGTTATTGAGGTTGTTTCCCAAAGTTCTCATTCTTGACTCAACCTACAAAACCAACAGATATAACTTGCCTCTTCTACAGATTGTTGGAGTCACAAACACTGAGATAAGTTTTCATGTTGCATTTGCGTATATTGGGCAGGAGTTGGCCTTTAATTTTTCTTGGGTATTGCAACAGCTGCGAGGTATATGTGAGTTGCATTGTATTCATCCTCAGGTTTTCTTGACAGACAGAGATCTCGGCTATATGTCTGTTATTCTTGATGTCTTTCCATCTGCTACAAATTTATTGTGTCATTGGCATGTGACAAAAATGTCAAAGCGAAGATTAAAGAGTTGGTGCATAAGGATAGACAGGAGGAGGTCCTATCTATCTGGCTCTGTATTATTGATTCTGTTGATGAGTATCTAATCTGAAGTTTTTTGAGGCTGTTTGCTCTGATAAACTTGCTCTCATTAAATATGTGCACGACACATGGTTGACACCGCACAAGGAGCGATTTATCTCAGCATGGACTAACCAGATCCCACACTTGGGGAATTCCACGACCAACAGGTATTTCTATGTGTTACTCGATTTATTTTGACACGTGGACATATTTTTATCGTTGATTAAATTTCTTTGACACTTGTTTATTATTTCTATCCATTACTCGATTTTTTTTTACCCGTGGACATATTTTTTATCGTCGATTAAATTTCGTTGACAGTTGTTTATTATTTCTATCCGTTACTCGATTTTTTTTACACGTGGACATATTTTTTATCGTTGATTAAATTTCTTTGACACTTGTTTATTATTTCTATCTGTTACTCGATTTTTTTTTTGACACGTGGACATATTTTTTATCGTTGATTAAATTTCTTTGACACTTGTTTATTATTTCTATCCTGTACTCGATTTTTTTTGACACGTGCACATATTTTTTATCGTCAATTAAATTTCGTTGACAGTTGTTTATTATTTCAGAGCGGAATCGTTGCATTGGAGTTTGAAAAGACAGTTGAAGACTTCGAAGGGTGATCTATCAAAATGTTTCATATCTATTGATGACATGCTGACAATACATTTTGATCAAATTATCGGGTCTTTTCAAAGAAGCATCAATAGAATCGAAGTAAAGTCTAATATTCCACTGTTTAAAAATCTTCAAGGACTTGTTTCGTTATCTGCATTGGGTCACACGGTGAAAGAGTTTGAAAGGTCAAAATCTGGGGTTGGATATGACAAAGGGCGGTGTCGGTGCATTCAAAGGAAGACACATCTACTTCCTTGTGCTTGTGAGATCGGTATTTTTCATGCTTCCGACAATTTTATTCCGCTTAATGTTGTTGATGATCACTGGAAACACTTGAGTTTGGATGCAGTGGATGATAAATCCACTCAGGATAAATCATCTACCTGTGATATTTCTTATCAGTTTGATGCTATCCAGGCAAGATTTGATAAAATGAGTGAGGAGGAAAAATACCTTATTAAGAGGCAGCTGAATGAGATAGCTTTCCCTTCTACTTCTTCTATGGTTGCACCTAAATCAAAAGTCAGAACAAAAGGTGCACCAAAGAAGAAAAAATAGAAATTATTTGATGCTAAGCGTGATTCTTCTGGGTGGGAGCATGTGGATGAGAAGGTAAAACAGACTGAAGAATCCGGGGCTTCCAAAATTCCTACACAGCGGTCAACCAAATTATCTCAGGGTGCTTCTAGAGTATTATCACAGACAGCTGAGACTAAAATCCATTTACCGTTTGTTCCAGCACACGTGCGCAACTATGTTCAAAAAATTGTTGATGTTGAAGGTGACAGTAACTGCGGTTTTAGAGCAGTCGGGGTTGGACTTGACATGGGTGAGGACTCTTGGCCTCGATTAGGCAAGCTTTGATTGAAAACAAAGGGACAGGAAACATTGTATTCAGACATGTTTGGGAAGAACCGACTGTTAGAGCTTCGCAAAGCTTTAACTATTGAGTCATACGGACGTCAGCCGGACTCAAAGTGGTTTGATTTGCCTGAGATGGGGTATATGGTTGCAACCAAGTATAATGTTGCATTGGTTCAGTTTTCTTTTCCTATGAATTTCACTTATCTGCCTTTGAGAGGCACTTACGGTTCATCTAAGTTCAAAATCATATACATTACGAACGAGCAAAATGTACCTTTGGTTGCATCTTTCAATCTCTCCCATTTGTCTGTTGCCTCCTATTGCCCCACAGTGGTACCAGCACTACTCACCGAGTCTGCTTCATGGTTGCATCCGTATGCCGGACGTTTTACTCTATGGCAGTCTATGTGTCCTTCCGTGTAGCGTCCCGCTCCCGGTGATACGCCTAGATGTGTCGAATTAGCCGATGATTCTATTGACGACTTATAGATAGATTCACACCTTTTTTTGTATTACATGTGTATATATTAATATATCGCATTTTTGTAATTATACGCATTTATTTTATCCAAGATATCTACACCGTTGATGTTAATCAAATCACGAGACTTCAATAACCGGTAATAAAATCATAATTGTTAACAAAAAATAAGCCCATCGAATATATCTCTTTTGGGACATATATACGATGTGCATTTTTAACGCATCGTATATACGTTCCTCGGGCGTATATACGATTGACTTAAAACTCATCAATCGTATATACGCACAATGAACATATATACGATGTCAAAAGTTTACACATCGTATATATGCCCCAAAAGAGATATATACAATTCGTGTAACTTTGTAAAAAAAAGATTTTTTGAAGGGCATTTTAGGAATATACTACTGGGTGGGGGTATATGGGGAAGGGGTGGGGGTACAAAAAAAAACCTAATAATTAATCAGTAACAAAACAAGACTTTAGATTCACCAAAACCCAACAAAACCGGGATCATTACAAGTAGAGGTGGAAAAGTGGGCTGCCCGACTCATGTGGTCGTGTCGGGTCATCCCACACCGGGCTCAGATTTTTTAAGGCCAGGACAAAAAGGCTGTGTTGAAATTTGGGCTCAAGCTTTGGGCTATTACTTTTCCCACACCCCCTCCTACTCAAAACACACCCCACAAGGGTGTGAAAAGACCAAAAGGCCAGCCAAAACCTCTTTTTTTCACGAAATTTCACTGTTCGAACACGGGCCTTGAGCGAGAGTTCGAATGGCATCGTTCGAGTGTGTTAAAATTTGACTTCACACTCTCTTTGGGCGTTTTTCACCTGTTCGAACGAGGTCATTCGAACCTGTTCGCATGACCTTATTCGAACACGTTCGAACGACATCGTTCGAGTGTGTTAAATATTGACTTCACACCCTCTTGTGCGTAATTTCACCTGTTCGAACGAGGTCATTCGAACCTGTTCGAACAAGGTCGTTCGAACAGTCTTTAAACACGTGAACTCAGCATTTCACGCGAGGTTATTTTTGGAATAAAATTTGTTAAGGGGTGTGAAAGAGTAGGAGGGGGTGTGGGAAAAGCAATGGCCAAGCTTTGAAGCTCAAGCCCTACCCTATGCAGTCTGCAGACAATAAATATTGGTTTAAAAAATATTTTTTAAAGGTTACTCCCTTAAAGAAAAAGCAAGAAAATATATACAATCAAATATGTCACTAGTTAAGAATAAAAATATTTCAAAAAAAAAGCAAGAAAATATATACTCCCCTGCTATGCTGCTACAATGCTCGCTCATAAAATTGAAGACAAGTTAAGAATAGAATATACCTTTTTCAACATTATTATATATGAATATAGAATGTGACTGATTGACTGTTGAGATTTTTGATAACTTTGTTTTTTTAATGAGTGCAAGTGAGAATGAAACTGAGCTGTTTGCACAGTGGTATTGTGTAGTAGTGCTTGAGTAGTTGAGATCATTGTGCAGCTACTTGCGGAGTGTTTGGAGAGCAATACACGGGACAAATTAACAAATAGTGGAACGTATATATTATTATAATCTTCTAAATGTGGCATGAATCCGAGCGGAGAGCAATACACGTCGACTGTGAAGGCCACCATTCTTCCAAGCTTGTGGGATGTGTGATGATCGAGGATGTTTTGATTTAGAATCCGAGAGCGAATGCGATGAACGATTTATGGCATGTATCTTTTACCTATCCAGCTAAAGCCACTAAAATAGGCCGAGGGAGGCTGGTTGAAGATTGTGGTTGATATTAGGATGATATTACTGCTGCCTTATTAAGTATGTGGTGACCACGATCTTAGTAGCCCCCACTCTCTGTTAACTCCTAGATGTTGAATCCAAGAGCTTTCGATCTCGAACGTGGTGAATTGATCCAAACCTCGGCTTCCAGCAAAGTCGATTGTTAGTATTTAAAGACATTTAATAAAATGACAAACCATTACCCCATTTGAGATGTTATAGCAGTGGCTTGGTGGCGGGAATGCAAATGAAGTGCATGTAGGAATGGGATGAATGGTCCAAACTGCTGTTTGAATTGGTCAACCGATCAAGTTTCAAGATATGTGGACATTCACTTGTCCACCCATCAAGGTCGGCTCGTTAATTTGAGAAAAGGCCCGCGTTAGTGGGCGATGCTTATTCCGCGATACCACAATTAACAAAACAAAAGCGAACACCGGGGATACAAGAATTTTTATGCTAGATCTGCTTTGCTTCTTTGAAGCGCGACTACGAGTCTGACGGCTGAGTTGGGGGTAGTGCGGACTTGAAATCGGCATGCGACATGAACCAAATGCCGAGCTGGTCGTTTCGACGACGAGAACCGAGTCGCAAGGTGGATTACGGCTTTGAAGTCGGGTCGGAAATGTTAGTTGTAGTCACGAACGCACCGGATTGAAAAGCGAAGTCGGCAATGTAAGGTCGCGAGTAAGTACATGAATCTCTTCGACTTGACTTGTAGACAACATCGGCAAAGGTGCTTTTATTACGCAAAGTGAAGTCGGATCGAGATTAGAAACATATCTTTCATGAAGTGTGAGAGATCGGTGGGAACGCCCTAATGTAGAACATCACGATGGCGTGGCGTCATCGACATCGAGTTCGCACGTTTCCAAGGCGTGCCTAGTAGAGCGAAATTTATTTGCGAACGATGATCTTGCAGTGATCTTGATACCTTCCTCACGAATTCACCCCGTCGGTGTGACTGAGAAGCGATAGTGACGCTAACTCTCCGTCCTTGATTCCAGAAATTAAAAAAAAAGGGGAGGAAAAATGGATTTGTGGCAAGCGTTGAAACTGAAGTAGATATGGAAGTCACCGATGTTGTCGGAGTGCTGAAATGAAGAGGAATTCACGTTGATTTTGTAAAAGCCAAGTCTATTTAAACAAGATTGGAATAGAATGCTTTGAAAAAACCAAGTCTATAAGATCGGAATAGAATGCTTTGAAAAAGCTAAGTCTATTGATAAGTGGGAGTAACTCCGAGTCTATTGATAAGTGATCAAATCACGTAATACCGGAATAGACTGCCTTGAAAAAGCCGAGTCTATTGATAAATGCAGCTATGTTCCTACGTAATCCACTTTTATGGTGTTGGGCATTGTCTACGGAGTCTTACTTCAAACTCGGCATTGATTTCACGCTGAGCTCAAGATCGGACCAATGCGCATAAGTTCACACTTCAGCTCTCATCGGACGTTGCAAATGCCGGAATAGAATGCCTTGTAAAAGCTAAGTCTATGCCGAGATTCAACATATAACGTCGTCCTGGGAGCAACTCTCCAGGCTAAGAGGTTCGACATGTAATGTCGGAATAGAATGCCTTGAAAAAGCTAAGTCTATGCCGAGATTCAACATATAACGCCGTCTCCGGAGCAACTCTCTCGAGCTAAGAGGTTTGACATGTAATGTCGGAATAGAATGCCTTGAAAAAGCTAAGTCTATGCCGAGATTCAACATATAACGTAAATCACCGGGGAGCAACTCTCCAGGCTAAGAGGTTCGACATGTAATGTCGGAATAGAATGCCTTGAAAAAGCTATGTCTATGCTGAGATTCAACATATAACGTCGTCCTGGGAGCAACTCTCCAGGCTAAGAGGTTCGACATGTAATGTCGGAATAGAATGCCTTGAAAAAGCTAAGTCTATTGATAAGTGATCAAATCACGTAATACCGGAATAGACTGCCTTGAAAAAGCCGAGTCTATTAAGAAATTCACCTTTAAAGGTACACTGCAGCTCGCATGTTGACCAAGGAAAATTGGTTTTCGACCGACCATTTGACCTTTCAACACATTCAGATATGAATCAATCAGAAATATTAAATGCTATGTGAAGGATGGGGCCCGGCGTGTAGCTATGTTCCTACGTAATCCACTTTTGTGGTGTTGGGCATTGTCTACGGAGTCTCGCTTCAAACTCGGCATTGATTTCACGCTGAGCTCAAGATCGGACCAATGCACATAAGTTCATACATCAGCTCACATCGGACGTTGCCATAGAATTGGCATCATATCTCGTCGACATCACAGATTGAAATTGTCATGCATGAGATTGACGTTCTGAGTTTTTGTCAAGGTTCTTTCACCGATTTTGTGGAGGAAAGACGGATGCTTCCGATTTCGGGCTACGACACCGAGCTTAGCATACTGCACTTTGGTGAGGTCAACATATTGCTCTCGCTGGTGTCTAGCTCGCATAATTACTACATCAGAGATTACCAATAATCGAATCGCACTTGAAGCGGACATGTTAAAAAGAAGATATCTCAAGATTCTTTGAGGGGATTCCATTGATTTTGTTGGTCAACAAGATCCCCGTGAATTAGAATTGCAAATGTTGTGGATGTAGGAATGGGATAATTTTCCTCTTGGCATTTCAGTTTAAAGTAGTTGTTGGACTAGCAGGTGGCCTCGGGAAGTTATGTCGGACAACATCATAGTGTTCACGTAAATGGCAATCAATTATTGATCCTCGAATGATCTCGGTCAATATTACCCCCAACCGCGCGCCATTCTCGCATTCTCGAGAATGATCCCGGTCCCGGTATGTGGCTTTGGCGAGCATGGTTCTCCATCGGCATCAATCAGCTTCGACATGGAGGGGAAAACCGCTCTTGCTGGAAATCAAGGTTATTGCCTAGCCGAGGTTGTTCCTTCTCGTCCTTCTTCCGAGATTATCTTCGGATTCTGGAATGAGTTTCTTCCAATTTAAAGTTCGTCGAACAACATGTTTAATTGGATGGTTCTCGACATGATGAGGTTTTCGAAGACCAGAACAGCGTCGATGTATTTGCTGAAGGTTCGTAATTTGAGGTTAAATCAGTGAGATCGACCTGGGTTTGTATCGTCGCGGATGTCGTCATGGAGGAAAGTCGGTCACACGAACTTGCCATGATCTCAAAATTGAGTATAACTTCTTTTGACTTGAAGCACTGCATCAATGTAGATGTATGTGAATAGTATCTTGTCGTTTTCCCCAAATGAAGCGCGAGGTTGCCTTGAATATTAAGGAAAACCCATGTCATAGGCCGATGATGATACATCTTGCTTAATCAGGATCACGTCCTAGCTACGGAGAGTAAGCACCGAGACGACCTTGACGCCTTAGAGGTCGAGAGTTCTCGGTGATGTTACTAATCTTGACATTGGCTTGATTCCAAGCATGGTTTTGATGGATAAAATTCAACGTCCACTTTGCTCTATGTGGTCAGATGCCAAAGTGACGGCATGGTCAGGTATCAAAACGGGTCACAAGGAGCACATGGATTCCAACTCAGATCATTAAAAGACAAATGGCCGCCTTGCCAAACAATGACTAGAATATGCATTGAGTGATGAGACTCTGAGGTTGGAAGTCGGAAATAATGAGGGAGAATCGGAGCTTAGCAGCCGACGTTGTAAATTTATAAATTTAGAACTGATTTCTCTGGGGCTGGACTGGTCGCCAATGTGGTGAGATAAACCGAAACCCGATGTTGGTACCTTGGTTCCTGCCTAACCAAACATGAATCAAATAGCAAATGAAATATCAAAATTTAATATCACCTGGCTCCACTTCTTGCATCCTGGTGGAGTGGATTTGGTATTTCATTAAAGCAAGGTACATAAGGCCCAAAATGTAATCTGATGGCCGAGTTCAATCCACTGATGCTTGGTTCGAGATGTAATGAAGGAGTGGAGTGAACCACGTGGCCCACGGAGAAAAGATAAGCTAGATGTCCAGCAAAATGGACTTGAATGAGTCAAGCCACGTCATAGTCGTTTGGCATAGGGATCACGGTCTTATAATTACACCCAGCTCGGTCATCAAAGATTATGAAATCAGAATCATAGTTGGGTCGATCGGGGATCTCTTTATTTTCTTATGCGATTCACTTTCTTGCGGTTTTAACAATAAATGATGATCTTTGGTGGTATTGCACAATAAATATTTGCAACCAATATGGTAAAGTAAAGACAAATGTAATGTCGGTGATTGATTATGCGTCCATTATCCTAGTGTTATTAAATGAAAAATAGAACCTGGATGTAGAACTTCTTGTCGAAGTTGGATTAGCAATTGATGTCAGTCCGTGCATATGTTAGCGCATCGATCTCGGGCCGGAAATATTCATGTTGCCTTTGGCGTGGTGAGCCGAAGCAAAACTCAAAGTCGGTACATTAGTCTGGGAATGATTTACCGAGGTCGGTGTTGGAGCTGAAAGTGGGCCGAAGTTGCTTGAAGTCGGAACACTGATATTGGGCCTCAGATCGGCATCGATTGATTTGAGGCGCATCTTGCTCAAAAAGGAGAACGATTCGAGGAATAGACCGATTTGTCGGAAGTCGAGCTAGGAATTGATGTCGGTTATCCTCTTAACTAAGGGATCACTCCTGCATTTGAAAACTCCATGATGTCGTTGGCATGGTGAATTGTATCTGGATCTCGGCCTTGGTACCTTGGTTCCAAACTCACCAAAATGAAACAGATTAGCATCAAGTGATTAAATTTGTTGGGGTTGACGTCGGATGTCGGTTCCGCCTGCGAGATCGAGTAAGCGGCCGATGTTGGTGACGTCGGATGTGCATTTACAGAAGTTGATTGGCGATATTCGCGTTGAGGTTGACGTCGCCAAGTTTGTTTCAGAGTCTTTTCGAGATTGTATCCGAAGCTACCGACTTCGTAGAAGAGTCATGGATGCTAGCGTCACGGAACCAAGCTCAGCATGTTGCACTTTGATGAAGTTAACAAGTTGCTGTAATGGTGCCTAGCGTCGGAATGCCCCCCAAGTCTGGTCGCCTGAACGAGGTGATCTAGACTTGATTCCTATTCAAACTACCGAGATTAAGATGTCTGAATCTGTCTGTTCATTCCGATCTTGGTGGGTGTTTCAGACGATCTTAATGTGAAGAGTGCATCTCAACGCAAGCATGTCATGATGAAGTCCGAGGTTGGAAACACTTGCGAGGTGTAAAGGATGCATTCGGTTGAGGATGCCATTACTGATCAGAAAAGAAGGTGAAAGTAATTAAGTTCAAGTTACTCCCACTGTGGTCGCCAATGTTCTGTACCGTATCTAAGGGTCAGTCGATCCTAGATAGTAGGTAGGAGATAAGATTGATCGAGAACGGTTTTGGTGAGGTTGATGTCTTGCCGAAATTTGGAAGTGGTCGAATGGAAGTGGCCGCCGTGGAAGTGGCGCCGAGACTGAGGTGGGTGTACCTGCAAAGTCACTCCGATGCTAAAGTCAGGCTTTGGAGAGTTAAAATGCAAGTATTAATGGGTAATCAATGTCTACCTTTAAATTGGTCATGAATGCTATATTTATAGAGCCAAAGAGTGCTTGAGTGAAGGGATCTGGACCCTCCATTGAGGAGGTGTATTGTGAGCCTTTGATGAATGGATTTGGGCCTTGGTGTGTTTGGTAGCCCAATAACTTTGTTTTTGAGAGAGGGGGTGTAAATAACAAGAATACTTTTACTCCATAACAGATATCTATCTATAGTAATAGATATCTGTAGTAATTGTTTAGCTCTTTTAATTCCTATTAATTTGGTTGATTTTCTTAATTATAGCTCTTTTTTGTTCTTATGGGTCCTTAAACTCATTTGATATAGTATGACTAATATGTGAAAATAGTGTTTATTTTAAGTGAATATTTGTATTATCAGCTTGCTGATATGAAACTATGATATAGAACAATGCCTACTTTCACTATGAAATAAAAAAAGAAAAGTCTGCAATTTTCACCTTCTAAAACTTGCTTATGCTTCTTTTATATTGTTTGAATTGCAATAAAGAAGAGACACAATTATGGTTAGACACAATTATGGTTAGACACAAATCTAATTGAGATGATTTCAATGTTTCCTCATTGAAGTATCTATTTGTTACTATATTATCTTACCTTGGGGTCATACTATACATCTGGAGTGTGTTAAAGAGAGGGAACAACATCGTAGGTGACAATTCAACTACTCTGTTGGAAGTAGAGTTCTCAAATATATACATACACATACCTATATATTATAATATATAATTCGTAATATATTTATGATGGGAAATGTACGAGTGTTAGTTTTTTAATCATATAAAACACTAAAACATAAAACAGACTATTTTTCTGTAAGAATAAATTAAAAATTATAACTTGCGATGACATGTATACCCGTGCAGCGCACGAGTAATGCATACAAGTATAGATTAAATAGATTGTGAAAAATAAATGGTTTTTTTAGAGCAGATAACTGGACTTGTTTAGTTAAAGAACCATTTAAAAAGATTTCGATATAATATTATGCAGCATATTTATATCATTATTTTATAGCAAATAGTTTTATTTTTTTTTGGTAAACTAATGTATCATCCATGGCAATTGTGGAGATTAGGTATCAGAAATCCATTTAAGCAATTGATCTCTCCCAGCAAATGTTTTTCTATACACACCAGTAAAAGATCAAAATCAGAACCAAATGACTATGAGACCTAAATATCTACTACTTGTGCAATATCATGTTGATAGCAAACGGTTTGACTTGTTTAGTTAAAGAAGCTTTTAAAACTTTTTTGATATAATATTTGTATAACTAATCAAATATCAGTAAAAAAAATTCAAATGTGAATGTCTAAAATTTAACTTGTTCAAATGTGAATGTCTATTTGGATTTTCCCACCTAAAAATCGAAAATGTAGTGTACTAATGACTAAAAGACTCAAGAATACAATAGCCTCTAAATTACTAGTATCAAAGTCATTTTTTATTATCCTACAAATACCCATAATCTTGTATGCAGATTATCCTATAAATGCTACTCCCTCCGTCTCAATTTAAGTGGAGTATCTTATTTGGCATCTTTTTCCAAATTATTTGTCACTTTATAATACTCTACCAATGCAACATTTACTATTTGTTTCTAACAATAGCTTTATTTATTATTTGTATTTTCAACATTTTCATTCTTCTCTCCTCATAATGATATACAGATATTTTAGTCCTACCATATTTTTTAACCAAAATCTAATCTTTTTCTTAAGATCCGAGCATAATCTTAAACAAAAGTCATTACTGATCAGAAAAGAAGGTGAAAGTAATTAAGTTCAAGTTACTCTCACTGTGGTCGCCAATGTTCTGTACCGTATCTAAGGGTCAGTCGATCCTAGATAGTAGGTAGGAGATAAGATTGATCAGTAACGGTTTCGGCTGAGGTTGATGTGCCGAGCTGGAAGTGACCGAGCTGTAAGTGGCCGAGCTGGAAGTGGCCGAGCTGGAAGTGGCCGAGCTTGAAGTGGCTGAGACTGAGGTGGGTGTACCTGCAAAGTCACTCCGATGCTAAAGTCAAGCTTTGGAGAGTTAAAATGCAAGTATTAATGGGTAATCAATTATATATGAATATAGAATGTGACTTTGACTGTTGACGGTGCAAGTGAGAATGAAACTGAGCTGTTTGCAGAGTGGCTTGTGTAGTAGTGCTTGAGTAGTTGAGTTGTGCAGCTACTTGCGGAGCGGAGAGCAATACACGGGACAAATTAACAAATAGTGGAACGTATATATTATTATAATCTTCTAAATGTGGCATGAATCCGAGCGGAGAGCAATACACGTCGACTGTGAAGGCCACCATTCTTTATGTGAGATGATGATGAATCCGAGTGGCATGTATCTTTTACCTATCCAGAAGCCACTAAAATATGTGGGAGGCTTGTGGTTTATTAGGTGATATTACTGCTGATATGGCTGGGGCCAAGAGCTTTAGAACTTGTTTCTTCCAGCTCGTGCAATTTTTTATATATCTGAAACAGAAAACATTTGTGACTATGCTATGAGCTATTTGGCGAAGGCGTAATGATAAAGTGTGGGAAGGAACAATTCAACCAATTGCACAGGTGATTCAGAGAGCTATGGACTTCCTACATGAGTGGAGTTGGGCTCGATCCAAGGCGAATTCGGCAACACCCAGTTCACGACAACAACATAATTCGATTTGCAGATGGGTTAAACCGCGTGTAGGATCGTTGAAATGCAACGTGGATGCGGCCTTGTTTAGCGGTGAGAATAAATATGGGTTGAGCATGTGCATTCGGTCTTCTAATGGCAACTTTGTTCGAGAGAAAACAATGTGGTTCAATGGTAGTTAACACCACAAGAGGTAGAGGTTTTGAGACTTTGGAACACTTTACTTTGATTGAGGGAGATGGAGATGAATTCTGTCACCATAGAGCTGGATTGTTTACCAGTTGTGAATGGTTTGAATCATCATCACTCCCAAACAATGAGTTTGGTGTTTTATTGTCTAATTGTAAGAACTGATTATCTAATTTTCCAAGCTATCGGGTTAGCTTTTTAGGAGATTAGCAAATCGTGTTGCTGACACTCTAGCTAGGGTGACTCGATTAAATGCTAGTTCCCAGGTTTTTGATTTGATTTCATCTTGTATTAACCATATTGTGCTTAATGAAATGATATGAGTTTTTTGTTGTAAAAAAATATTCTAAATAATCTTGTTTTGATTTCCCTATTAGATAGTAACATATGTGCTGGTAGGGTTGATTGGTTTGGGCAAATCCAAACCAACTCGTAGCCCAATCCAAACCGAAGCATTTTTTTGGTTTGGACAATTTTTATGATCGGATCAAATCGAACCAACCCGTAAAGCTCGTATTAGTTTAGTTCACATAACGGATTGTAAAAATAAATCCGAACCAACCCGTGTATCCAACCCATGGCAGCACTGGCACAGTGACAGTAGTCGTGACTGCATGGTAAAAATGACACAGTGAAATGGGAACAAATTGTCTCCCATTTCCACAACAAGCTATTTAGACCTACCACACTAATCTGTTTAAGTAAATATAAATAATACTTTTATTAATATCACTGTTGTTATATTAAATTTTGTACATTGTGTTAAATCATAAATTTGCTAATATTTTTTGTTAATTTAAACATACCAACATACATCAATTTTTTACATATTTAAAATAGATGTCATTTAAAATAAAACTTAATTTTACCGACCTATTAACTTATAGTTTATTTACAAATGCATACTTTTCCTAACTATTTCCTGAAGTAGGATTTAGTAAGAACAAGAGTGTAGAGAATAAAGAGTACGAGAATGTAGAAATGAGTGAGATCTTTGAATCCAGAGAAATCTCTATCTCTCATTAGCCTCTGAGGGCGAATTATATAAAACATTCACTAATAAATGCTAATAATGATTAGATAGCCTTACTGGGAACACAATGCAAGATTATAGGGATTTCCATAAATGCAGGACTCTTTGGCCATGCACGACCGACCTTGAGGGGAAACTGAGTGGTGGTATAGAAAGGGGCGCAGTCCCTCAGCTTGTAGTTTACATGAGACCTTCGGTTCGGTGTGTGACCGAGCTTTGCGAATGTTTTGCTTACATCTCTTCAGGTGACTATTAGATCAGTCACGAGAGTGTTGAGCCGAGCCTCTTCGATGTGTCCGGTTTGGTTGTGACACATACATGACTAAAAGTTCGTAGGCTTTTGTAAAAAAGAAAGTGAAATAGGTTTTTAAACAGACTTACAGGCCTTAACAAGCTTTCAAAAAAGCGAGAGGCAAGCCTAAAAAATGAGTTTTTTATGACAGACAACATGCCAGTCTCAAGCCTATCACTTTCAACGCAGGCTAGACTCAGACCATGCAAAACTCAGCTCAACCTATTCCCTAGTGGCGAATACACTTCATTAGATGTGGGGTCAATTGCCCCACCAACAAACATTATTTTAGCTAGTTATATTTGAAAAAAATTATTTTGCCCACATAAAAAGATAGTAGTTACCCCCATGAGTTAATTGTTTTTTAAATAAATATTAAGGAATACTAATTTATTTTTTAGTTCGCCAACTGAACTATCTTAATGGGAGAAATAGAGACATATTTGTTTACGCAGAAATGAAAATTACTAATTTAGTCATTAAAAACTCAAATATTAGTGAAATTAACTTTTAGAATATCTAAAATGTCTCTAAAATTATTTTAAATGACTAAATTGATTGATATTAGATTACTAAATAAGCTATTAGATTTTGCCAAGTAATAGTTTAGGGTTAAGTCATATTGCTTATTTTTTATTGTGAAATTATATATTTTATAAATGTTATAATATTTTTTTTCTAAAAATTACTAGACTATTTTTCGCCCCCACGAAATAAAGTATCTGGATACGCCCACGCCACTGCCTATTCCCACTCCTACGTGGCAGTAAGCTTGTGCTCTCCTACCACAAACTCCGCAAAAATGAGGGATTCGAGTTGTCTGCAGTTGCACAGTAAAAAAAATTCAGAATCGTTCAATCATAATTAAACGGTCTAGATTTAAAAGTCAGAATCTTTATTAAGAAAAATCAAAAACTGCTATTTAATCGAACCGCTAGAATCCGCACAAACTACACAGGTTTCAGGTTTGAGAGTCCATTATTCCAAACCAAAAACGTAAAAGGCTCCAACGCTACATTTCCGAACCTCATCTAGACTCGCTCGTACAAGAGTGAAGGACTAAGACTAACAATATTTTAGCCTTCTTTTTACGACGCTCTCACCACTCCACTGTTAAGCACAATAACGACACACAGCGCTCGCTAGCAGAGAGAGAGAGAGAGAGAGACTCATCAATGCCTTCTCACAAGCGATCTTCCGCCGACTCTCTGCTCGATCATCACCGCCGTGCTAAGCAATCCAACTACCAACAACAACAACCACAACAAGACCATGATCATAATTCAGATGGTTCGGTTACTTTACTATAATTTCCCTTTTATTGTTTCTTTCTCTCGTTCTCACGTTCCTTCTCTGTGTTTTCAGGTTCCGATCATAATCATACCCCCTTTTCTGCCTATGAAGAAAAACCTGAGTACTCTCTCTCTCTCTCTCTCTCTCTCTCGGATGTTATATTGTATATGCATTGCTTCTAAAGTGTTATATTTACTGTTTATTTATCTTTCGAGATTTGCGTTTTGAAGGGTGAAGCAAACGGCTCGTGTCGTTTGAGTCGTGATGTCTGTGTGTGTTTTTTCTTAATTTCCCCCATTTGATTTGTAATAAGTCGTCGTTTGCATGTTTCCTGTCGTGACTCCATAACACTAACACTTCAGGTTGAAGATGTGTATGTAGAATTGTATTCTTCAGATTAAAACGGGTGTCCGTGTTGTGTTTGTGTCGGTGCTTCATAGCTTGTGATGCGTTTAGAGTTTTTTTTCTCTCCTTTTTTGCCGTTGTTTTTTTTTAAACGGCGTTGGTATTTGTTATGAATCGTAGAAAACGATCCTTGGTTTAAGGGTACTTCTTACTTTCTTTGTACAAATTATGAAACATCAATTTGTTATCTCAATAGCTTTTACAACAAGCAAGTGGATAATGATTCTATCATCTTCTGGATAGATCCATACAGAAGCTATTAATATTTTTGCTTATCCGCAAGGGTTCTGACTACTGATGACCTTGTTGTGATTGCCCAAATTTTTGTTTATCCGCACGTTCAAAAAGCTGTTAAGCATATGATTTTACTATTAGCTATATCAAGTAAGTCAATGTTTTTGTGATTTCCCAAATTCCCAATTGGTAGATAGTAAGTACAAGTTGTAAATCCCATAATCCTGTAGAGACCAACATTAGGTGACCAAGTTCAATCTTCATTATTTTAGTTGTTTTTTTCTGTCCAAGTTTATGTAAACAAAAGTTGATGCTTTCGTTTTGCTTGCAGTTTTGTGTTTGTAGATCGTCTGAAAATTCGCAAAGATGTCGAATGTCCAATTTGCCTTGGTATGTATTTGTTTTACCTTGTTGGTGTGCTCATGGCATCACAACACTACTAAAAACCATGTGATTAGGTATTATCAAGTATTTCTGATAACTGGTTGGTGAAGAACTGACCAAGTATTTCTGATGCTCAAACAGGTATTATCAAGAAAACAAGAACTGTTATGGAATGCTTACATCGGTTTTGCAGGGAATGCATCAACAAGTCCATGCGATTAGGGTAGGTCGCATGAAGTAATTGCAGGCTTCTTATTTCTTTTAAATAATATACTGTTGATATTGTAAATTAGGTCTTTCATCTTGCTTATCTCTCTTTATCAGAAAAAAAGTTGTAATTTCTTTATGTAGCCAGATTCATCATTTATGCGTAATATCAGGAACAATGAGTGCCCTGCTTGCCGCACACACTGTGCCAGTCGTCGTTCTTTGAGAGATGATCCAAACTTTGATGCCCTGATTGCAGCTTTATATCCTGATATTGAAAAGTATGAGGAAGAGGTATAAACCAACTTATCACTACGTAATATTTAACTAAGTTTACATAAATTTCTCAACACCTGACTAGTTATACCACATACTGCCTCATTGCAGGAGTTTGAGTTTGGCGAAGAGGACAAGAACCAAAATAAGCTGGTGAATATTTCTTGAGTAAACATATTTTCAGCTTTTAGATGTGTCAATGTGTGTAAAAAATTAATTAAACTAGTAAGGAAGTTTTCATTAGCAATGTGTTACTGAAAGCCAGAATCATAACTTTGTGGTGGAAGCTTATACAGCAGGCATCAGTGTCCTTTTCTTCTTAGTTTTTTCTTCTCAGTTTTTGAAGTTGCTTGTTGACTATCTACATGACTCTTAGATACCTATCCAATGAAATTTATGCCTGCTTACTGCTCATGCTTCCCCTTAATTTTAATCTTATTGGTCATCATCATTTTCCAAATAATCAAAGCCTAGCATACTCGAGAATACTTTCATTTCGATGTTTTTTATTTAATAGCTTTTATGACAGGTTCAAGCTTCAATTGCAAAAGTTGTCCAACGACAGTGTAAAGTACTGGTTAAGAGACGTAGAGATACACCGGATGCATTTGTGAAGAAATCACAACACAATCAACGAACTCATTCTAGAAGACAAGACCAAGTGATTGATAATAAAGGATCTGAAGATAACGAGGACAAAAATGATAATAATGAAAAGGACTCATCTTCTGCAGATGGCCAATGTTCAGAAGGACAGAGAAGGCAGAAGAGGCGGACCGGGGCTCAACCTTCTCAGCTCTCATCATCAGCAAGTGCTGATGGTGGATGCAAAGAAAGTGATATGGATATAAATAGAGAAGATCAAGGATCTTCTTCTAGGAAGGTGTCAAGCCCTCGGAAACTTACTTGGGGAAGGAGTGGTTTTAGGAGTCACACACGGCACAGAAGTGGCACTGGTAGCGGTATCAAGAGTTCCCGCAATGGTCAGCTGTCTAAATTGGTTGATTATCTCCGCAGCTTGAATGGAAACACCGATGAAGTATTGGTTACTACTGAATGCTTCTATAATAATGAAGCTATTCCTGTTTCTGCTCAATTTGATTAATAGATGTTTTATTCTTGTTTGCAGTTAGATGTCCACTTCATGCTTTTATCTTTGGACAAACAAAGTACACCAAGTTTGCAGCAGCCATACCTTAGCTGTCGGCCAACATTGTCTGTGATGCACCTTTGTGAAGTAAGATTCTATTTGATCAGTGGTTTCTGCAAGGGATTATTTATGTTTAAGTTGATTTTAGCTATGTTGTGACATCAATATCTGACTTTGTTGGTTCACCTTTGCTAGCTCAAGGTTTAAATGTTTAGGCAAGAAAAGGATGCTTTATTAATATGTATAAGCAGCTCTTTATTGTTTTGAAGATGAGCCGATTTTTAAACTTTATGATGATTTTTCTAATATTGTGAAACTTTTCTGCGTAGTATGTTGCTTGTCACACACGTATGCCAGTAGAAGAAGTTGAGATATTGGCAGTTAAAGGATGCTGCAGTACAGTTTGCGACAAGTCAACTGATGAGGTCATTGACGAGCTAACAACACTGGTTATAGATCCTAGCAAAGATGAACTGGAAACTTTGCAAGGGCATGAATCTTTGGCAGGGCTTAAATCCAAATACATATCTAAAAGGGAGCATTTGGTGAGTATCTGCGTATGTTTCCCATAATTATTGGTATTTTACATGATGACTAAATTTTATCCTTTTGTTCTTCTGCTTCAGATTCTGGCATACAGGCGGAAGGAGTGAACATTGAAGGGAGTTTTACTCTGAGTCTTAGTACATAGGAAAATTTTCAGCTGAAAAGTTAAATAGTATGAACCTTCCGAAAGGATACAAGATTTGTTTCACTTTCCAAACAAGTTTGGGTCTCCCTCTAAATTTGTTATTGTTTCAATCATACTATTTTTTTTAAGTTTCTAATCATATTTGATTATCAATGTCAAGAATTATGTACATAGGAAAATTTGTATCTAACAAACTATAGTTAAATGATACCCAAAGGTTCAGGGGGTACACTTAAAATTTGTTGCAGTTTCAATTTTCTTTAATTTTCTATCATGCTTAACTGCCAAGAACTATATAATAATAAAACAAGTGATTATTGAAGCCTTAAGATAATTCTTCAAAGCATCATGTTAGTCTTTCAAATACTTAAGCTCACAATTTTTCCCTGCAAACTTTTTAGTCATGTTCTTTGCTAGGGTTTGGTCCTAGATTTGCTGCATTTTGTTGACAGCACCATGCTCCGGTGACGTGACCTGCATTGTGTCCTCCTCTCCGAGATTCCTCGTGTTCCTCCCTCACGATGCAATGAGAACGAGACCTACTAGGGTTGTCGATAGTGAGTCACGTCAACTACCATAACTATCCCTCCTCTCAAGGTGGTAGAAAGTCTTCACCCACTTCACCAATGGCCTTCAGACTTCTAACACAACTAACCTGACCCTGTTCCCCCTCTAGAAACCTCCACCAATGAATTTCCCATGCAACTACCACCACCTCGCCCTTTTCTCCTCCATCCTCTATAGCCTTGCCGCAATCGCCCTAGACGCCATCACTCTCCTCCACTAGGTAAACTAATTCTCGCCCTTTTGCTTCTTAAGCCACTATAGTCCAATTTCCATATTGGTTTGTGTTTCACCAAATCCCCTAACATAGGGTTTCAACTACCTCTTCAATCATTCCTTTAGCAACCCTCTTGCCACCATATTTGATTTGAAGTTGGTGATGGCAAGCACACCTAATGGCATACTAAAAAGGTGCTTGCCGAGGGTGGATGTGCATTGGCTCCCATAGGATTTCATAGAGGAAGCATCTCCTCCTGCTAAGGAAAATAGAGGAAGCTGCTTAGGATTTCATAGAGGAAGCCTCCTCCTGCTAAAGGATGTTATCTTAGCCAGTGGCATATCTTGAATGAAATTTTTGAGGGTCCAAATTAATGCATACTATATATTACTTCTTGAAGTGGGAGCACACCATTTATTGGAGTAATTATCTCCATAACAACAATCAAATTCATAACCTCATACCTTCTTCCCCTCCCTCCTTGAAACACAAAGACGCATTACTAAGGAGTAATGTTATTCTGACAAAGTTTTTTAGCTAAAAATAGCCAAAAACCACGTTACAACACCAACTAACAAAGTTTTTTGAGTCATTAACCAACCTACCTTTTCACAGTTTTTAGTCGATGACCTAGAAAACTGTTAAAAAGTAGACTGGTTAGTGACTTAAAAAACTTGGTTAATTCGTGTTATAATGTGGTTTTTTGACCATTTTTGACTGGAAAACTTTGGCTGACATAACGTTACTAAAAATCGTTGCACATGGAACAATTTGTCAAAGGTATCAAGGAGTGGGCTAAATGAACAAAAACGTAGTGGTATAACACTAGATGTGGGCTGGTATTCGGTGGTTACGATGAGAAAGCATAATATTCAAGGGTGTTATTTTTTGGACCCCACCATTGATAAGATCTAACATGATCTTTTAAGATTTGAATCTAGAAATATGGCAACTCAAATATTTTCTCACAAAAACACATTCAAAAACACCAAAAGGACGACACAAATACTTACATGAAAGAGGAAGAAATATCAAAGATGGAGAAGACTTGAAATGGAAGTGGAGATTGAAGATCACCACACCCTTCTTGGAAAGGTGATAAAATCACACTATATCCCTAAGCTCTCCTAGCCTCAAGGAAGTGAGCTATGGTTCTCATCTCAAGAACCAAAGAGAATCCTCTAATGAACCTCACCCCACTTTGATGAGGAAAGTGATTTCATTTATCAAAGGAGTTCTAGGGTTTACAATGAAGGTAGAAGCACGTATCTGTTGGGTCTAATGGATCTTAAGCCCAACATATAATCCACTAAAGAAAAATAAGGCGTTTACTTTTCCCACACCCCCTACTACTCAAACACACCCTCAAACCTAAAATATTCCAAAATTACCCTCACGTGGAAACCTCCCCTACGCAGTGTTTTTAACGGGTTCGGATGAGGGCAACTGAACCCGTTCGGACACCACCATCCGAACACCACCCCTGCCTAATAATTATTTAGCGTGATAATTGTAAAAGTGAAGGAAAGCAAATTGGGGAAATGAAAGCAAATGAAACAACATAATCAATAGCATGTGTCACCAACAGCATGTGTCACCAATCATATTCAAACAAGTGTTAGAAATTGTTGTGTCACCAATTGGGGAAATGAAAGCAAATGATCAATATAAAATGTCACCAATTGTTCGGATGGTATTGTCCGAATTGGTTCGGATGGTATTGTCCGAATTGGTTCGGATGACTCCATCCGAACAATTAATTTTCATCCAACGAGGGTGTGTGTCAAATATTTTAACACACGCGAACGGCCTTGTTCGAACCTGTTCGAAGACCCGTGTTCGAACAGGTGAAAATTTGTGAAAAAAAATAGGTTTCGCCTGGTCTTTTGGTCTTTTCACACCCTTATGGGGTGCGTTTCGAGTAGGAGGGGGTGTGGGAAAAGCAAGCGCCAAAAATAAAATAAGGCCCATGGCCACATCAAAGTAACTAAAAGCCTTAGCCTATTCTAGATGGCCAACAAGGCTCAACACCAAATGTTCATTACAATTAAAAATGAAGTCCTAAATATATTTGAAAACAAATACAAAGAAATAGAGTTTGGGTATTCTAAAAATTCTCTATGGTATCATTGGTCACCCTAAGTGTGTCCTTGTCAATTATCAAGGTGGACATACTAAAATACATTCCCTTTGAATGAGGAAGATCCTTCCATGAATGAAAACTCTTGACTTATTGTTCCATTGCCTTGAGTTTTCCTCTAGTGATAGGTCCCCTAATGGGGGCTTGGCTCACATCAACCATCATACCAAATACTCTCACAACCCCAGTTAAAAGACCAAATTAATTTTTATCAAAACAGATTTATTTTTCAAATAGATAAATTCGTTGTGAAAAATTAGACAACGGATTTATCTACCAAATAGATAAATCGGATGGCTAAAATTAACACAACGTATTTATCTATTTTTAGGTAAATCTGTTTGTTCCAAAAAAAATAAAAGACGGAATTACCATTAACACAACAGATTTACATTGTTTTTTTGAACGAAATTATATGTACTTCGGAATTATATGTACTTCCGTTTTGTTAAACTATAACAACGTATGTATGTTTATTTACATAGTTCCGTGTCAAAAAAAATTTATCCAAAATGAATTTATCTACTAAATAGATAAATCCATTGTGGTAATTTTAGACAATGAATTTATCTATTTAATAAGTAAATCCGTTTTGGAAAAAAATGAAAGGTAAAATTGGAAGAAAAATGTTGTGTGGGGGAGTATTTGGTATCATAGTGGGGGTGAAAAAAATACCCAATATTATATAGGAAAGACCTTACAAAATTGCTTGCCGAGGCATGGGGCTTCTAGGGCTAGATAGGCTCTACACCCACCATCAAACCACCCAATCTTATTGGTCCATGCTTCGTACAACCCCCCCCCCCACGCTACTCACTAGAATTCCCTTTTTGGTGTGAAATGACCAAAATCCCTTACTGAATTTTGGTTTTTATTTTTTTTTAAAGATTATCGGCGCACGGTTGATCGAAGTTGATCGAATCTCGTTGCGTCGAACCAGTCAAAATTTACTCAGATACCCCAAATTATGTTTTGACTAGGTTCGACCAAGCGTGTGTCGTCGATCGATCAATCTTGCGCAGACCAACCTCCACCTTGTCCGACCAGCGGCTAAATTTTTGAATTCTCCCCAAAAGTTATAAGTTTAACGGTTTCGATTGTTTTAAATCAACGGCTCACGTTCGATCACACCTATTATAGATAAGTGCAACAAGTCATACAAACCGAAAAAGTCTAAAAAAATAAATCGTGCAATGAATAAATCGAATCGTTAAAAATCAGTTAAAATTAAACAACTAGTGTTAGTAAAGAATAAATCGAATCGTTAAGAATCAGTTAAAATTAAACAAGTAGTGTTAACCATTAGTGTTAGTAAAGAATAAATCGAATCGTTAAAAATCAGTTAAAATTAAACAACACAACATCCAATAACAATCAGGGAGGTTCGACCCTGCCAAGTGCGAACCGGTTCGATGCACGCTTGGTCGAACCACACTTAACAGGTTCGGCGCACGCATGGCCGAACCGTAGTTAATGTTTTAAAAAAATGATTTAAATTCAGGGATATTTTGGGAATAAAGGGTGGTATGGGGGTTCTAGTGAGTAGCTAGGGGGTTCTGAGAACCCTGTGCCATCTTATTTGTTTGGATTATTGTCTTTGGAATACCTTGTTCGTGGAATATTAGTTGTTATGATTTGTAGTAATACACCTTGTAGTTAAGAGCAACTCGTCCGTTTAAGGAATGATTTTAGATTTTGCTCTGAGTTATGTACGTTGTCCTAATAGTGTTTTGGTGACCTTTTTCCCTATATGAATGACATATCTCATGCGTGACAAAAAAATAACGTAAACATTGCTCTTTCCAAATTTCAATAATCGATTTTCCCATTAAATTTTGAATCAAATACATCAACTTTACTTATATTCTATAACGGAGGAAGAATGTTAATTTTGGACTTTGAATATTTGTCGGGTCCACCAGACATATAAAATGACAATTTTGCAATTTCCTGCAAAAATATGGTCAACATTTCAACAAATATTAATTTTCAATAATTGATTTTCCCATTAAATTTTGAATCAAATACACATCAACTTTACTTATATTCTGTAACGGAGGAAGAATGTTAATTTTGGACTTTGAATATTTGTCGGCTCCACCAGACATATAAAATGACAATTTTGCAATTTCCTGCAAAAATATGGTCAACGTTTCAACAAATATTCTTTGTTTTGTTTGTTATTAACATTTTAACCTGAATAATTCATAACCTTTTTTTGTCTGAAGAATTGACAACTTAAATGAGCACCATTAATGACGATAAAGTAACAGATAGTTCACCATGAAAAGAGAAAGAGTTATGATTAATATACTTCTTAGAATCAAATTACTAATGATGTTATGAATTATGATATAATAACAGGGGTTCTTGAACCGGTATTATACAGATATGTCATTAACCAATCTTGAAAAAATTTACATCAAAGAATTGACAATTAATAGAGTTACAGAGACACCTAGGGAGGTGTCAAGGATTCAAGAGTTCTTGAACACAAAAAACTTGACCATATATTCCGTAGAAATCTTCTTATCTCATATTAGCAGCGGGACTCGAAGTTGCAGTTCCATTGAATATCTTCCGCCTCTCTTTTCTTTGTAGTACACGCAAATTTGGTGACCTTGGTTTTGTAACCTTACCAGACCTAATACAACAGTACAATGCAGTTTTATTTAAGTGTTTAAAATATTAAATAAAAAATAATGTTTGCCGGAGTTTAAACGCTTACTTTTGTGGACAAAACGGATGATCAAATTTTGGAACTGGTCTAGCATGAGGAACTAGTGTCCTTCTTAGCTGTTTAAGTGCTTTCTCCTCCTCTACCTGCATGTTTAAGTTTGCAATATCTCTGTCAATCATGCAGCTAAATTTAGGCACCGACAATAACAGTGGACGTATATGTAATACTGTTCATACCATTCTTGCTGCTTCACTCTCCTCTCTATATCGTTTGTACATCTTTTCTTTCTCCTTTATCTGGTAAAGAAAGATATATTTGAGTACTGGTAAAACCATAAATACTTTCTCTATAACAGATTTATATCAGCTAACAGAATCGGGATTATTTCATTACCTTCTCGTCAAATTGTGCTCTATCCACGGCCCGATGGTTCAAATGTAAATCAAACTCTTGAACTTGTGTAAGGGGTCTGCGGACCTTCTCTGGTACTGGGATTGGGTCCCTGCAAGTGACATCCCATGAAAATAAGAATATGGTTCACTTTTATTTCTTTATCAAAGATAATAATAATGTACACTTGAAAAAAAAGTCTTGATTGTTGCTCACTCTTTTAATATTGGTTGTGCCTTAAATTCTCTCATCTCGGCCTCTTCTCTTTCCATTCTAAGTCTTTCTTCCAGTTCCCTTTGCATTTCTTCCTCGTGTCTCACTAGGCTCTCCAATTGGAATGGCTCTGGTTTTGTGCATTGTTTTGGTTCTGGCTTTGGTGGGACCTGCAGATAATCAATAGTTTTAATTTAATAATAATGTTGCCAAAGTTAGTAAATAGATAAGTGAACCACCAAATTGACAAAATTCTGTACCACAGGGTAGTCAGTGGTATAAGGATATGGAGTAGCCTTCGGAACCCTTGCAGCTTCCTCTTCCAATTGTTTCTGCAGAAGGTCCATGAATAGTTTCTTTTCTTTCTCAGCACCTCTTTCCTGTCACGATTAAGAATGTTGGGATCAGCATAACTGGATCAATCAATGTATTGCATTAACCCCCTTTCAACAAAAGGAAAGTAATGAACCTCTGTGTGGAGATGAAATGGGTTTGGAGTAGTGATTCTTGGAATTGGGTTGTGGTTACGTGAAGGTTCAGACTTCAAAGAAAGCTGCAAAATGGGGAAAAATGATTTAGAAGCATAGAAAACCATTTTAAGGCTACCAGAAAAAAACGATTACAGAAAATGGTTCATACAATCTTTTATTATATTCTACAATTAACTAAATTTTGGGAAGCAGATTATGCATTTTTTCTAGACTACCTTGTCAAATAAATCCGCCACAGAAGCAGGTGGTGGAAACCTCTCATTTGTTGCAAAGTGAAATTCTTGAGGTTCGGTAACATGTTTCTTGGTATTGCAGAATATGCCAATATCACCTTTGCTTTCAAATATCTGAAAGAAGGATACTACTTGATTAGCTAAATGATAGAATGAAATTCTTCGGGTTGGGGAACATCTTAGTTGTTACCTTCTTATTTAGAGGTTTTGCCTTGAATTTAGGGATCTTTTCAATTTCCTCTTTCTCTAATTCTACCGAGCTTTTCACCTTCGGTGGGCGGGCCCTTAATGTTGTTTGGAGTACTGGAGTTTTAGGTTCTGTAAGGTGAGGTTTCCATGTACTCTCCTGTTACAAAAAGTATATTAACAATGGATCGAAATAAATGAAAAAGACTAATGGATTCTTCTGTTGTTGCTGAAAGGTACCTTATGAGACACCTCTGTTGAAGCTGTTGAAGCTGAATCTGAATTCTGATGAGCCCTAGCCAAGGTTTCCAGATGAAATTCCTGAAGAAAATAAAAAATGTTAGATTGACACTTCTATATAGTTGTAAATTATAAAATTGTAATAAGTCTTCTATTATTTGGTGCTTGGTTTACCTTAAATTCTGGTGGATGAGGTGTACTTCTCGGCAAGGGAGGCAAAGTTGGAGTTTGCAGAATCTATAACGACAAAAATAAACAACTTTCAGCTCTAAAAGAACATGAATTGGCAACATAACTTTCAGCACTAAAAGAACATACATTGGCTACATGAAAGTAATAAAAGGAGTACCTTCTTATTCAGTGGCCGAGCCTTGAATTTTGGCATTTTAGCCATCATTTCTTCCTCAAGCTCAGCAGTACTCTTCATTCTTGCTGGACGAGCCCGCTGATTTGTCTCAAATTCAGGTTCCTTAGGCCTGGTCAATGTGAGTTTCGGTTTTGTCTGCATCAATGAAGTGCCATTATGAAAAATTAGTCAAGAAGTATTCAAACATCCATCTATGGTGTAATAAAAAGATGATGAGGAGTAGCATTAAACAAGAGAATGCAGCAGATCCATGTATTACATGAGAAAGAGCGCCGTGCAATGGCAGGTCTCTGGTACTGGACTGGAATCTTTTCATCATTTCGGCCATTGATACAAATGGTGCAGATGGTGTTGTCGGTGTTTCACGAACATAAACCTTTACACACAAAGTTAAATATAAATTAAAATGAAAAATAAGTTAAAAGGTGAAAAGGAGTTGATTTGATATAAAACATAAATGAGACAAAAAACAAACCTTTCTGTCCTCTTTGCAAGTTTTACTAGTATTTGAAGAGGCATTGGAACTGCTAGTTAAACCCAGTTTTGACTTATTATGAGGGAAAGTTTGGGGTTTGACATTCAGAATCTGGAAAGTTAAAAACAAGATACGTGTAAGAATCTAATTCGATTAACACCAGAAACAGAAAAATCTTTTAACAGTTACCTGTCTAGTTTTTCCACCTTCCAACTTTTGCTTCTTAATAGCTTGATTCTCTTGGGCCAAGTGGGGAGTCCCAGCAGTGGTCTTCTTGGCTGCTGACTGCGACTTAGTTTTGGTTTTGGTGGCTACCTTGTTAGTACTCCGTTGCTTCTTGGAAGTCGTGGAAGTGGTGGTGACCTTTTTCTGCAATGCTGGATTTGGTGTGCAAGCATCTTTTCCTACTTCAACAGATACTCCCACTGAGGATGATACCTTCAAGCTATCCCCTTTATGATCAGCTCTTTCCGTATCAGCAGAATCCTAATAGATATACAATTAATTTATGAGAAGATATTACTAACAGCCAGGAGACAAGTTTTTATGTTGGATAAAGTTACAGCACTACTCACCCCATGAGAACTGGTTGAATTATTTTCTTCTTTGGGTTCAGGAGCATCATCTTTCTTGACCTGAAACATAGATACTTGATTTATGAGTATATAGAAACAAAGCAGGAGCAAAATAGTTATGTAAATTCAAAAAGTACACCACTAATTACCACGTCAGATGCAGCTATACTAATTTCTTCCTTGGCAATGCAAGGTGCATGGTCTTGTTTTATTGTACCAGTAATGCACCGCGGTTGTGTATTTGTTTCCAAAACACTATCAACATTTGATGAAGTCTATAAAACAATGGATAAACAATCAGCAAAATGAACAAAGTTTTAGGTGCATATCATAAAAATTGTCGTAACAGTACCTTAGGCATATCTTCAGCCTCACTAAAGTCACATAAGGTATCCACTGTTATCGATCTACTGGCCTTGATTTTAGGCATAAATGCTGCAACAATTTGAAAACCCAAGAAGGATCAACCAAATAAATCTATCGTACAAGATACAAAGTTTACAAACAATTAAAACATGGTCTAAAAAGCTTGAGTAAGGCTCTGGTTAGCAAAGTTCTCGACCGAAAGATATAGAAAAATCTCGGTAGTTATGAGGCTGCTAAAAGGCCTAAAAGTAATACATTCCCCTACGTTTAGAAAAAGGTGCAACTCCACAAGAGGACATGACACAAGCCCCCTCCCCCTAAAGAACCTAACTAAATAGTGTTGGCGCAACATATTTGAAATTTGATTTCCTATAAAATGAATTATATACTTGGAAGCCCAATCACCAGACAAAAATGCTTAAGCAAATAACACAGAACCATAAAGCAACTAAAAAGTCAAAAAGCTATTGAAAACAAAGCCATCCCCGCCATACAATATAGACTGTAGAATAAACCGAATTATCAACGAAACAACAATTCACATCATAAGAGCATCAAATGTGTCAGTGTCAAGGTGATGGCAGATTAATTTCACATAAATCAATCAAGATAATTCCTTCACTCTGCCTATTTCAAGACTTCATTCTGCCAAAAAAATCCCCAACCGTATCTAACTCCAAGAAAACAATTCCAATTAGATTTCCAATGAAGGAACCAAACTCGAAGAGAAAGAAGAAACTCTATCTTTTCTTTCAATTCTAATAATGTGTAATAGACAATTTCTCTAAAATCCCTATATTGTTAGGGCAGAAAACCCTAGCTCACAATCTCAAACACTCACGAAGAGAGGAGATGCAGAACAGAGAAGAGGGAAAATGAATTCTGTTAATGATAATCTGAAATTGATTACAGAAACAAACTATTTATACATGCAGCAAGTGTTACTGAATCTAACAAACTTACAACAGAAACGAAACTAATCTGATGCTTAAATTAATCACAACATATATATCGCTGACAATGGAATGTAATGGATTAATGGTGAGAAGAAGAAAAGGTTGCTTACGAGAAGGAGCGTAGGCGAGAGCGGTGCGAAACCAGAGCTCGGCCCTGAGGACGTCCTCCCTGGTTTCCTCTTTGGAGAAATCAAAGAAGCGCGGTGCAGAGAATTCGTATGTCTCGTCGATGATAGTTCCACCGCCGGTTCCCTCCGCCACCGACATTTTGTGTTCCGAATAGGGTTTTTGGGGTGAAATTGGCTATGATGATTAATAATAAGAGAAGCGAAGAAGAGAATAGAGAGTGTTTGGATTGCTACTAAAACGAATAATGATTGAATGGGGGAGGTGAGCGAAGTGAAGTGGTAAGAGAGATCTTACAAACAAGTCACAAAGATCAGAGGGGAGTGTAATGTCATCGAAGTGTAACGGTAAGTTCTCCAACGGTCCAAAAACTTTTTAAACAGTATATCAAATAACCCGACTATTCCTGTTTCTATCCAACGGCTATTTTTCTCGTCCTAGCTAGGTGCGTGCGTAGCACTAGTTTTTTGTTTTTTTTTTTTTTTGACAATCTTGTTATGAGTCCTTCTCCCGATAGAACAAATCAAATTCCCCACCGGTGAACTATTAAAATTGACTGTAAAATTTAGTATAAAGGTTCATCAACAATTGAGATTTAATACTAGAAGCACCCTTTAATATTTAGACAATTTTTTGGGTACATTATTTTGATAATTTTTTACTATCTCGCAGTGAGTCTTACAGGCTGGCTGAAGAAAGAAATGAAATCTTTCACTAATGAATAACTGAAGTTGATCGTAGATATTGTGTAAAATGCTATGAGTGATTAAGATTGAATCAACTAGTATTAAATCTTAACCATCGATGAATTTTTATACTATATCCTACGATCATATTTAATGGTTAACCGGTGAGAAATTTGACATTATTTTTTATTTATTTATAGAATGTTTTATGAATTTAATTTATATACATAAAAATGTATAAATATTTTATGGGTTTTTTTTGTACCCCCACCCTCTCCCCTTAAACCCCCACCCACACTGAAATCCCCAAAATGCCCTTCGTTTTCTATTTTTTTTTATTTTTAAAAAGACTCATCGTATATATGTCATTTGGGACATATATACGATGTGTATTTTTTAAACATCGTATATATGCCCTGAAGAAGTATATACGATGTGTATTTTTTCTAATGTCATACTACGAGCCTTCTTCCCTCACTCTCGTTCATTCTAATATGGGGTTTGTTGATCATCAGGGCATCATCTTGAAAGATGATGGTGTAAGTTTCGATGGGAGAGATGTTGTTTCGTGTAGGTTAAGACACGATATATCATTTTCTCGCTCTTAAGCGCGAAACCATCGCGGATGGTTCAACCAGAGAACAGCGAGCATGAGATAATTCGTATCGTTTATCGAAACCCAAACGATCGATGGAGGTATTTATTGGTCTACCATGGATGTCAACAATGAGGATGACGCCCGAGACATGATGTCCATTCATATTACAATTAAATGGAGGAGTTACATTCATGTGTACGTCGAAACGGAAGGGCCGTCGTCATTGAGATCCTTTGTCGATTAACTCCACCAAATTTCAAGAGTTTCTATTGTATTTTCATTTTATGCTTCTATTTTTATTCAAGTTGTTTATGTTTTATCGCTTGTGTAACTTTGTTTTATCGAATCAATGAAATCAAAAATTCATGGAAACTCGTAAAATAAATAAAACATCGAAAAAGTTAATAATAAAGTGCCAATATAATATCAAATACATCAAAAACAAATAAAAATCCCTAACGGCGCCCCCTCGTCCTCGCCCCCGTCATCTAAGCTCCCTGACCACGTCATCCGGTGGCCGCCATCCCCACCGACCTATGGAGTGTCCGTCACGCCGACCGCCATGCGCGATGTCGCCAAATCACGAATCCCCTCTCTACAAGCCCTCACAACCTCCCTAATCCGGTCATGATCGCCGTAGCGTATCTCGGGGAGGTGTCGGTCGAGCTCTAGTGATGGTGGAGCGGTAATAGTCGGGGATAGAAGCCCGCACGTACCACTCTAAATAGTTAAAATGATACCGATCGGGCCACCGAGCAACCCGAGTAGAAGGCGCATGATGTCCTCCACAGATGCCATGAAGTGGGACGATCAAACACGCAAACAAGATGACTCGGACGGCCATCGAGAGAGGTCACGCGGGATGATCTGCGTGTACCCAAATGCTATTGCGAGCACCTATCGGGCATGTAAGAAAAACGAAGTCACCCACCGGTGATGAAGCCTCTGTAGAGGAGATCTGCGCCAAAGCGGTCTACCACACCGCCCTCCTCAAATGGTCGCCATCGGACATCCTCCGCCTCGGCTCATCAAGCATCTTTCCGTAGTGGTGAGCTTTGGTGGTCGACTTCTTCTTCCAGTAGCGCCAAGTAGTGGCTCCGCACCGGGATATGACCGGCAACCTCTCCGCCATCCATCAGGAAATACCACATAATCCAAGCCTGAAATGCAGAAATAAACAACATATTTAATTCACAAGAATTTACCAAAAGTCAGTGCGATTTAACAAAAATACAAGAAGTTAAAATGTGTACCTGAAATAGGCTGGCATACCCTCCACACTGCAGCAGTAGTCCTCAAAGACGCAGATGTTCAAGGACTCATACATGGCGGCCTAGTGCACTGCGCACCCCATGCATAGCCTCCAAGAACATCCGCTCTCGGATCATCCAGTAGACCACCCACTTAGCCTCACTCTCGCCCCCGGTCTTCGTAGTGAAGATATCTGAGGTCGAAGGCGAAGCGAGATAAGCCCTCACAAAGAATAAAGTGATGTCACCCCGCTCCTCCATGTTACGCTCATACACCTGCTCCAGCCATTTGAAGCTGTAATACGGACCCCCACGGGTGTTGTTAGCAGCCTCAACCCGTGACACACCCAGATATGTCTCAGCAAGCTGTGTGGCAAACTCCGAGCTCACAAAGTGATGGCGGGAGGTGTGACATAGTTCCCCCGGATGGGAAGGTGCAGCAGACAAGAGATGTCATCGAGTGATCGTCATCTCACCAAATGGCAAGTGAAATGACGAAGTCTCTCGAGTGCCATCTCTCGATAAAAGCCGACAAAGAACTCATGGTCTCATCGTGGCGTGGCGACCGGGAGAAGTGGGGCCAATCTGGAGTCCCTGACCACAGTGGTGCGCTCAAGTAGGTCAGGGTAATGAAGATGGAGTCTAGTATGGACTTTGTTGCCATGAGCCCATACTTTGACAACACACGATACTCTGAAATAAAAATAAATAAATAATGTAAGCAAAAAGTGCGGACTATGTGACTTAAATAAATTATTTAAGCAAAAATGCAAAACTACGGATCGGTCAACGAGTATAGAAGCTGCAGACATGATCCGCCAAGTCGGTGAAAAGAGAGGGTCGAGGCTCCTCCCGAGGCTCCTCCCGACATCGGGCTTTGAGGCACCTCATGATACTCGGACATAGATCGGTTCGAGTAATAAGCATCGACTGCCTGCTGCTACGATACTCGGGAGGTGGGGATGGTAATGAAGAGGTTGAGGATCGTCATCGAGGATATCGTGGATGATATCGAGGAGTAGGCTGGGAATGATACTGAGAAACCGACCTCCCTCTATGCCAATCCTCCTGCTGCGTCTGCTGCAGGTAATCCCCGAGATAGAAAGCTCCACGGCCGATCATCGAGCCGCTCAGCCGCGCTGTCTCTGTCTCCTCATTGAAGCATGGTGATTATGCCTCCGAGTCCTCGTGCACTCGAGCAATAGATGACTTCCTATCTCTCTCGATCGGAGAGACCTCACGTCTCCCTCTATGCCTACCGGACACTGCAAGCGAAGAAAAAAAAATTAGTAAAAAAAAAAAAATTTCTCACCGTATTTACATCAAAACAGGTGTATATACGATGCTTACTTTTTTCTTCGTCGTATATAGTGGTCTATTTGGCGTATTACTGAGTGGATGAATTTTCTGGTGATCGTATATACGTCTCTCTCCGTATATATGCGAGTGAAGGTGGTCAAACGTATGTATGACCAATTATGTGAAAAAATGGTGATTTTGTAAACGATCAGGGGTATTTTGGTATTTTCACATGGTGGGTGGGGGGTTTTAGAGGAATGGGTGGGGGTCCAAAAAAAAACCCATATTTTATACTATCGACGAATTATAAGTTGACATGTCATTAAAAAAAGTTAGTCAATTAATAACCACCTTATATGTAAAGTGTCGACCATACCATGAATTATTATTGGTTGTGGTTGTAAACAAATTTATGGCGTATGTGTACAACAATTAAGCCCAAAATTTATTTCCTTTTTTATATTTTTTCTCCATGTTATTTATTTTTATATTAAGCGGAGGTAAGATGGACGGTCCGAATCAACGCGGCTCCATCCAATGGGTCCACGATCCCCTCTGCGTCTACAAATAGACCCTCACCCCTCTCAAATCAAGGACGTTCTCATTCATTTCTCATCTCTCACTTCTGCTTCCTGACTTAAACATCAGAGTGCTTGCAGGTACCACCACCACAACGACTCTAACCTCGGAGGACCAACTCAACCTCGGACCGCCATCAACCTCAGGTGAGCCACCACTCACTTTACCTCGGATCGGACCAGGCTACCGACCCAAGTAAGAACAGAAATAATCGTGATTATTGTTTAATTATGAAGTAGGAGCCCGTAGATCTAGTCTCTGTTTTGTAGTTTTAATTTAAATTAAATTGTTTAATCTCTATTTTGGATGTGGTAGAATCAATTATTGTTTTTTCTTTTTTTTACAATATTGGAGTTTCTTTCTATTCATACATTATTTCTATTTTTCAGTTTTCATTTCATTAATGATAATTTAATTGTTCCAATAATTTAATATTTTCTGAAAAAGTTTGTGACCGTTCAATAGTTCATAAAAAGCACGGGGGGATCGGTATCAGGAGGTCAAGAGAAGCAAACATAGCACTCCTTGGCAAGTTAGTATGGGATATTCAACAAAAGAAAGACAAATTGTGGATTCATGTGGTTAAAGACAAGTATATCAAGCATGATAGATTCCTTTTCACAGGGAAGACTTATGGGTCTCCTGTTTGGAATGCTATAACTAAAGCTCGTCTGCAATTACAGGATGGTTATAGGTTCCAGATGGGGAATGGGGAGAGTTCTATTTGGTATGTCCCTTGGACACCCCTTGGCTCCATCAGCAGCCATCTGCCTTATGTGGACATTCATGATACTCACTTATGCATCAAAGATGTCATTCACAATGGGAACTGGAATCTAGACAACTTATACACTATCATTCCTAGTCATCTGAGGAGTTGTATTTTTGACATACCTGTGCAGCTAAATCCTCTTGTCCCTGATTGCTTTAGTTGGAAGAACCAGTTAGATGGCACCTATTCTGCTTCTTCTGGTTACACCTGGCTCACAAACACCCCTCTCTTGCCTCCCCAGGATGGAGATGGATGGTATTGGATTTGGAAGTTCACTGGCCCTGAGAAAGTTAGAGTCCTGATGTGGCTGGCCTGTCATAACTCCTTGCCTACTACTGCAGTTCTTCACCATCGAGGAATGCTTTCTGACCCTTCTTGCCCTCGCTGCCAGCAAGCGCCTGAATGTGCCCTTCATGCCCTTCGTGATTGCCCTCAGTCTGTCAGTCTTTGGAGAGAGTTAGGATTCACCGAAAACAGTTTTTTTTCTAACCATATTGTGGGTGATTGGCTCCGTTTAGGAGTTAATTCCCATAAGTTTGCTCTGTTTGTTGCAGGTACCTGGTGGATTTGGAGGAAGAGGAATTCTCAAACTATTGCTCACGAGGAGATACCTTTATACAAGTTGATGATGGATATTGCACATCTCGCAAATGTTATCTCTCGCTTGCCCTGGGCCTAGCACTCAACACCGGCCTATGAGATCCTTCACCTGGCACAACTCTAATGAAAACGCAATTATTCTCAACGTAGATGGTAGCTCGCGTGGGAATCCTGGAATTGCTGGTTTCGGAGGTCTTCTCCGCCGGAATGATGGTTCGTGGATCATGGGTTTCGCAGGAAACTTGGGATTTTCTGAAATTCTTCAAGCGGAGCTAAAAGCGGTCTCCATGGGTCTTCGTCTTGCTTGGGATTCTGGATACCGAAACTTGATTTGTTATAGTGACTCCTTGTTAGCCTTGGATCTGATTGGAAAGCAGCTCAGCCCGTTCCACCGCTATGCCGTGCTTATTCAATCAATTAAAGATGAGTTGCAGAGAGATTGGACCGTGACTCAAGCACAATTGGTGGAGGCGAACTCGCCGCAGATTTGGCTAAGTTAAGTTTGCGCCGATTGCGCTTCTCCTTGCCGCGGTTGAAGATCCGGAGCTTGTTCTTTCGAGCTTGGAAGTACGCTTGCGAGAGATGCAAGTCGCACCTTGTACTTCCGTAGCTAGTTTTTCCTTTCCTGCCCTTTTGTTTTTTTTTCCTTTCTTTTTGTTTTCCTTCCCTTTTGTTACCAAAAAAAAAAAAAATAGTTCAGCTCAAATTTTTGTTTACAGTATTTTTTTACCAGTTCGGTTATGCTGAACTGAACTATTAAAAAAGTTAAGTTCAGCTCGTGTGAACTGCAAATAAAGTTCGGTTTGGTTTGGTCGAATTGTTTAAACAATTCAATTTAATTTGGTGCAGTTTTTCTTGTAAACTGAACCATGAATAAACTTGTGACTTTATTTCAATTATCTTAAAATTCAATCATATTATTATTTTTGTTTAGCTGATGGTGTCAAATTCTTTACGACAATAGTGTATTGCGGTCTAACTTTTTATAGGTCAAAACTGTGTGAATATATCTTTATATTATTAATCGTGACTGATAAATGAAAGTGATTCACCAACCCTTAATAAAATTAAATAATGTAACATTATCTAAAGTATAAGTGAAATAAATAATGTACCGCAGGTCTCTATAATCACATTTTTGCTAGCTTTCCAATTATTGATGAAAATATATATTAATATATTGTATTTACTTTCACTCCTTGTGACGATCCAAAAACCACATGTCGTGACTATTGGGGTTTGTATTATAAAAACCCTAATAGCCAAAAATATAGCCGTTGGGCTAACAAACTAACAAACCTAACAAACGGTTTTAAAAATCAAAAGGTTGTTAGTGAGTGAGCCTAAGTGGTTTATTTAGTTAGAGGTTGTTAGGCTTTTAACTAACCCTCTAACTAACATGTCCACATTGTGCCTATGTGGTGTATATATATGTAAATAGCAATACAAATTCTTTACATACAATTTCAGCAATCAATAAAGTTTTAGTTTGCAGTTTTATTCCTATTGATTCTATTTTTTCAATACTCTCAAAACCAGAAATCTCTATCTTCATCCTTGTGTCTTTAAGGTTGTAATTTGCAAACTAGGGTTTGTACCTTGCAACAAGAGAAGAAAGAAATGATTAGTCTAATTCAGTGACTGAATTAGAGAGTGAAGACAGAAATTAAGGTACAGTGAGTTTGAAAAAGGTGTTACCTGAGAAAGGGATCTTGAAGTGTTCTAAGGTGAGATCTGGGCAAGATCGGTGTGTGGTGTGATTTCAAGGGTGAAATCACGATGTTGTTTACCAAATCAACCTCAGGTTTGCGTGATACAACAAATACAAAGAAATTAGGGTTTGTTCAAATTGAAAAACAGAAAAGTGAAACTGAAAGATCTAAGTGTGTGTGTTGTTACCTGCGAAGTGTAAGAACCAAAGATCTTCACTGTACCTGCAAAACACAGAAAACCTAAGTTAGGGTTTCTGTGAAATCAAATCCTAAATCAAGAAATAGACAAAAGTTGTGCGTTATACCTTTCGTGAGAATCATTGAGAGTGTTTGAGTGATTCAAACACTCGATTGAACGAACGGTAGCGAACGAAGAATTGGAGTGAAGTATTCACCTCAGTTCTTAAGATTCAGAGCAATTGCAAGAGGGCTTTTGCGTCATCATCATCGTTAACATCATCGGTGGTCAGTAGCTTGAGTTTGGAAGCTTCAATCACTGATTTACAGTGAGAGCTCACAAACCCTAGCTCTGAGTTTAGAGAGAAGAAGAAGAGAGAAAGGCACCGGAGAATCAAGAGAGAGGAAAAGGGTTCTTGATTTTCTGAGAGAGAAGGGCAAAGAAAGAATAAATACGCCAGGTCAAGATAGACCCGCGTATATCCACTTACAACGGGTCCGGGCGCGCATGACCCAACAATAAATTTTGTTTGGCAGTTCAAGTGAGCAACTGGGCTGGATCAAGGTGTGAAGCTTGGGCTTTACAACTTGCACCCTCCATCAGTTACTACTGCAACCTGCAAGATAAACATCAATTTTGTGAAAAAACAATAGTGACTAGGGATGGCAATAGGGCGGGATGGGGGGGGAGTACTTCCCCACTCTCCGCCCGCCTCCCAAATCATCCCCGTCCCCATTCCCGTTCCTCGCCGGAGACATTTCCTCCCCCATCCTTATCTCCACAGATCCCCACGGTCCCCGCAGGGACCCCACAAGTTTATTAAAATTTAGCAAAAATATAATAAAATTAGAAAAATATATAAAAAGTAGGACTAAAATTCAAAAGTTTAACATTTTAATATAAAAAATATAAATGTTAGTCTTACTTTTATATTTTAATATTTAGAAAGTATAAAAGTTAGAACAATTTAATATTTTGTTAATATTTTAAATTAAAAACACTTATAAAAAGACTAAAAAAATTAATTACTTATAACATTATATATATATATATATATATATATATATATATATATATATATATATATATATATATATATATATCTATAATAAGAATATTTATGTAATATATTAGCATGCGAAAGTATGAGCCCCATCCCCATCCCCATCCTCACTTTGACTGCGGGGGGATTTTCTTTCTCATCCCCACGGGAAAAAATCCCCAGGGCCCCATTCGGGGTAGTCCTCGCGGGGATCCCTACTTGCGGGTAGAAATTGTCACTCATAGTCGTGACTGGCACACAGAAGTTAGGCCTCTAGTCTGGTAAGCCTAATAATAAAACTAAAACTCTTGACCAACATATAGATTTTTAAAATAAAAATAAAATTTAATTTCATAAATCTATTGAAATTTCGATAGAGTTTTCTTTGTATTTCTAATACCTTCAAAATACAAACATTCAACTAATAAAAGATATAATCAGACAGAATTTCAAAACGGCAGTTACATCTCTAAGTGGAGTTTAGCGATCTACATCCCAAAATACAATTTCACTAGACTATATACCAAAACTACAAAGAACCACAAACGTAATGTCGTCAATCTTACATTACAGGCCTACTAAAAGATCAACACCGAATACTCTAAACCTGCTAGTAGTCTCTTACTCAACTCTTAGGGAATCTGAAAAAAAAAATAAAGAGAGACAAATAATAGGGTAAGTCACAGAGACTCAATGAGGAGACAACAAATAATGTATGACATGAGTGTTTTAACAACATTCATGGAGAGGGTTCTGTTCCTTTAAAAAAATATTGTATTTTTTATTAATGAGACAATGTGTTTCACTTCTCTTCAAGTTTTTAAATTTTTTCTTAAAGAGATAAAAAAAGAAATAAATGATTATTTTGCTTTTAAGTTGCAATTTTTATAAATGTCCTTATTTTTATAAATCGTTATTTTACTTTTGAATCTCGATAGGAAAAATACATGAATTTCATTAAGACATACAAATTAATTTTACGATTTGAATTCAATTCCACAATCATTTATAACAAGATACACGTCATAACCCGTGATACGCACAATGGCACAATTTTACTGTTAGTATATTTAAAAAGTAAATGTTTTCTAAGGTTTTTGGTTATTCTATATTGACAGAAACCTCAGGGTGTTTTACAGTTAAAAGTTTTTCAATGTATGTAATTAACCAATTAAACTCTGGAGAATAATAGTGTAGTTGTTACCACTTATCATATATAGGCTTCATTCATCCCCAATATAGTTTGTCTCTTGCAATTTGAAGAATGGGACGTTGGCTCTCGATTCGAACTTGAGAGTGAGCAGTGGCCGTGTATGTAGTGTTTTATAAGTAGCATGACTTTTTGGACCGAAACAGAAACTGCATTAAAGAGAAGTTATATTCTTGTAGTACTGATTGAATTGGCAAGAGGCTTGTAAGTTGTAACAGTAACTGTTGCTGGCTCTGGAGCTGCTTGTTATTTGTGAGAATGGAAAGGCAAGGCAACTATCAGTTAACATGTTTGAGTTTTTTGGTTAGAAGGACATATTTTGTTAATATGATTGATATATCCGTGTCTACATTAACTTAAAATGGTGTTGTGATCTATGCTCTTATTTTGGCTTCAAATTAAAATGAGCTTTTTTTGCATTTTTTTTTTACCTCTGTCATGGGTTAGTTATGTTAGGCATAATTTGTTTACTTTCTGTTATAATAACAAATTGTAAGATACTAGTGTGACTTGGCGGATGATCCGTGACACTAGGTAGTAAAGTAGGCTATAAATTTGTGTAGTGCAAAAATAAAACACACAATAATTTCAGTAGTTGTTTATCTAAAATATCTTGGGCTTTTTTTTTACACCCCCTCATTATCACTCCCACCCTCATAAATACCGTTTTGGACAAAAATGCCCCCAGCAATAGTGAAAATTTCGGAATTACCTTAGAGAAGAGGTAAATCTGGTAGGGGGGTTTGTGGTTTTCCGGAATTACCAAAAACTGAGGTAATTCCGGTTCACATTTTGTAAACCAGAATTACCTCAGTTTTTGGTAATTTCGGAAAACCCCAAACCCCCTACCGGATTTACGTGGTTTTTACGGTATTTCCGGAAAAAAATAAAATTAATTAAAAACAAATTAAAATTAATTAAAGACACGTTTTTGATGACGAAACGAAATAATACATGAAAGTTCTGAACGGAAACAACAAAACACAACAACAAAGAAAATGAAAAGACGATATAAATTAGTGAGATGGTGGTTGGAGACGTCAAAGAACCTTAACAACGGTCCTTCTGGTTTCGACATACAGCTGAATAGGACTCCGCATCTGAAATATGTCAAAACGGTCCATCATTACTCGAACGTCATCGTTGTTCTTCACATCTATGGTGGACCACTGAACACGATTATTATCGCCCATAGTGGGGTAGCGATAAATGATCCGGGTGACTTCTTGCTCGTCACCCTCCAACTGCACCTTCGTTGTTATTTTTTCTTTCAGAGCTTCAAAGGTGATGTCGTCGTTAAGCCTGCATAAAATGGGGTTTGGACTCTCGAAATGGACATCATTTTCTCTGTTTGTGATTGTGCCCTGATTGACGTATTGTTGTTTAAATCGTAAATCGTTCGTATCGTATTTTAAAATTAAAACGCATGCAAATCTTAATTTAATATACAAACTTTTTAAAAAATAAAAATTAAAAATTTCGGAATTACCTCTAAAAAAGGTAAATCCGGTTCAAAAAACAGGGGTATTTTTGGGTTTAATGGGGTTATGGGGGTGTAGGAGAGAAGGAAGGGGGTGCGAAAAAAAAGCCAAATATCTTTAGCCAAGTTTTTTTTATTTATGTTCAATGCAACATAATGCTGTCTTTAAGGCTGCAATTTAACCAAACCAAGTCTTTGAGGTTATTATACTCACATAACCTCTCTTTTTTAATGGCTGTGCTGTCGGTGCAATCAAAGTAAGTTCACCCATTAGATGCAACCAACTTACAATCACGGCCATAAAACAATTTTGTTTGAAAATAGATGAGAAAAGAGATAGTCAGAAGTGGGGTAAATAGCTGTTTTGGTCTCTGAATGTGTGAGGTGTCGTCATTTTAATCTCTAAATATATCAAAATTGCAAACAAATTCTTGAGTGTCTCTTTTTTAGTAAAGTTAGAGACTAAACTGACCAATAACAAACATATTTAAGGACCAAAAATTGATTAACAAAAAACCCCATTAATTTGAGACCAAAATGACTTATTAAAATGACAGATGAAGATGTGTTTACAATTTCGATACATTCAGGGACTATAATGATAGTGACTCACATATTTAGGGACCAAAATACCTGTTTACCCACACACAATTGACTGCATAGAATCTAAATCCCTCTAGGTTTTTATATTCGTTTGAGTTGCAGTAAAACTAACCATCTCTTGTAGTGAAGGGGGGTGAACTAAAGTGAACTCATACTTGGCCAATGGGGGAGGGAGGATCTTGGTCATAGATATATATCTTGGAAAGGAGTCATGCCTATATATGTTGGCGTGAAAACATTATCTGTGTCCGATTGGAGTTTTGGAGTCCAAATAAAACCCTTAGGCCTACTACTTTGAACTAACGAAATATCCCAAAAATGGTGCGACAGTAATTCATTCTACCTTTACTATGTCACCCTTCAACTGTATATATCATGACCTTGGGATTTGGGTGGAGTGGAATCAAAACTTCAAGATGAGGGGCAACTTCTGACTTTCTGGTATATATCCCTTTGCATGCAATTACCTAACCAAACCTTTACCTGTCTTTTATTTCACATGGATTTCACCAGCCAGTCCATCAGATATTGAACAACTGTCCTGCTTGTCCCTCCATTATTATGTTCATTCAATATTCTTTTCTTTCTAGGGAATAAAAAGTTTTTAAAGCAAAGGACAACAGTCCTAAAATGTTTGGTGTGTGTGTGTCATGTCATCAAAATGCTAACTAAGGATTAATTTCCTTTAACGGGCCTAACACTGTTAATCTTAAACGAAATCAATGGGCTTAGAGTTATTTTACTTGGCCCATGCTTCAGCCAACCCCCAACTACTCACCAGACACCCCAAATTTGGTTTAATCCCAAATTACCCTCACGTGAAAATCAGGTGACGGGTAAAAATACACCGTTCGGCACACGGTTAATCGAACCAGTTCGACTGGACCTCCATCGAACATTGAAAAATACACGGTTCGGCGCTACCAGATTCGATTAGGTTCGATCAACCGTGCGACGAACCGTATGTAGTTTTTAAAAAAAATATAAAATTCAATTTTCAGTAAGGATTTTTGGTCTTTTCACCACATAAAGAAGTGTCTAATGAGTAGCAAGAGGGTTGGCCGAAACATGAGCCTTTTACTTATCCTGATGATGTAACCGAAGACAAAAACTTTATCTTAATACTAGGTGAAACAAACAATGCTGTTAAACATGTCGGCAACTACCGACTATAAAAAAAATAGTCAGCATCATGCACAAGTTCTTTTTATAATTTTAGGCAACAAAGTATAACAAGCATTAACTATTAAGTAGTTACTTCTTATCCTAGCGTAAAAAAAAATTCCTGTGAGGTGTTTAGAGTATCGGACTTAGATTCTCTGATGCCTCTGCACCAGATAAAAGAACCGTTGGATTTACTCTCTAAATTTAACGGTTTAAGCTGTCACGCACTTGCAGCATGCGAGTAGTAGAGTGATCCAAACTAACTAAGCATCTCCAATGCTATAGCTAAATTTGGGTTTTTATCTTTGTTTTAGTGAATGGCTTTGAAAAAAGCTCTATTTTAGTGAGCTTTGGTACATCATTTGAGATGTTTCTGCTAGTTTTCATTCCAATTATTATACAACTCAATTGAATTCTGAACTTCAAATTAATGGATCACAAATCTGAACTTTGAGTTAATGCGAAATAATCACTTATTACACACACAACCCCTCTTAAGAATTTGCATTGGAGATGGAGCCATACCAAATGACCAATTTTTGAAGGAAAATACTGATTTTTATTTATGAGACAGTTATTGAACGAGAATGAACGACGTGTTAAAAATGGACTACTTTGTTAGTTTTTTACACCCACCCTTTGAAAACCTATTTGTTAGTTGTCGGCTTGTTGCTTACTTTTTTTGTTAGGATTATCATCGACTACCCACAAATTCTTCTAAAGCTTTTATTGAAAGACTAATTTTGACTTATATTTAGAACCAAATTTTACACCAACCAACACTGAACTTATCATCGTAAAAATCGAACTTAGAAACATCAAATCGACCTCATGTCCCAATATAGCTTTAGCCACTGTGGTCGGTCACTTGGTTAAACAAAAACAAAAAATAATCAAAGTATTGATCCTAATTTTCAATTTACAGCACTTTGAATAAGTTATATAGCCATGCGTAGCAGCATAAATAATCCATAATTAATGTTATGCTATGCCTATATAACATCACATCGCATCTTTTCTAGCTTCAACCATTTTCCTTCTTATTAGGCGAATCATTATTATTATCTTTTCAAAGAAGAAAAAACCATTTTTGCTGATCCCTTTTTGTCTTTATTTAGACCCATAATAACCACGCCTATTCTCCTTGCAAATATGAAATGAAATATTATAGCAAAACAAAACCAAAAATCCCTTAAAACTTCATTGAATATTTAACTGAGAACAATCTAACAAAACATTTTTTCAAAAACACATGTTGGGAGTCAAGGAAATCCAAAAGAAATAAAGGATAAAGTAAAGTATAAGAAATGTAATGAAGCTAACTTTTTTTATTTTTCCACAAATTAAATAATTACCTCTAGAATATAATTTTGAGGGTGTGATGCCAAAACATGACAAAAAAATACAGTAGAACATTTAGATGAGATAGTAAGAGTTTATTTCGACTTAACCAAAGTTTTGGGTTCGAATTCAGCTTGAACATGCAACAGTATTGAATCTCTTAAAAGAGAGCTTTACCGTATATTATGATCTCACTCAGATCGTTAGATTAGTCTCTACAATTGCGTACATAATATACCCGATTTATAATAAAAAATATGACCCAAAAATGAAGTAAAGACCCAAAAATTTGGCACACAACATTTCCACTCAACAAACAGATTTGCTGCAGCTCATTTAGACACATATAGGCAAATAATAGATGACACAGCAAGTAATTGTCAATGTGCCACATACCCCTTTTTGCATGCTCACACCAAATGCTATGCAGCCACGCCATTTCTCAACCCCATCCCTCTCACACTCTCTCTCCTCTCCTCCATAACCTGAAAGTTACCACCCTCCCTATATATAACTCTCACTCACCCCTTCTTTCTCTCTACCTTCACATCATTACCCATTCATTCATTCCTTTTCTTTCACATTAATATTTAAATTTAAAAAAAAAATAATATGAGTAGTGTTTGTTCAGACCAACACAAGTTACTCCTATCTCTCAAAAAATCTCTCACTCTGAGGGACATTAACGACATTTCAGACATCGACATCCCACCAAGGAAGCTTCTCACTCGCCGAACAACCACCGCCGACATGTTTTCCGACGACGACCCTTACTCCTCCGACCACTTCCGTATGTTCGAGTTCAAGATCCGAAGATGCACTCGCAGCCGTAGCCACGACTGGACTGACTGTCCCTTCGCTCATCCCGGTGAGAAAGCACGCCGCCGTGACCCTCGCCGGTTTCAATACTCCGGTGAGGTGTGTCCTGACTATCGCCGCGGAAACTGCTCACGTGGCGACGCGTGTGAGTTTTCTCATGGTGTTTTTGAATGCTATTTGCACCCCTCTAGGTATCGAACTGAAGCTTGTAAAGATGGAAAGAATTGTAAACGTAAAGTTTGTTTCTTTGCTCATACACCTCGTCAACTCAGAGTCTTACCTCCTCCTCCTCTTCCTTCTTCTCCTTCTCAGAACAAAATCAACAACAACCATTATTGTTCGTTTTGTCATTGTTCTTCTAATTCTTCTTATTCAACTTGTTCACCAACTTCTACTTTGTTTGGTGTGTCTCATTTTACTAATTCACCTCCTATGTCACCTTCTTCACCTCCCACTCCTTCGAGGTTCTCGAAGGAAATGGACGTGCATGTGCTGAACGAACTGATGTGTTCTTTGGAATTGGAGGCTCTGAATTCTCCTACTGTTTCTAGGAATTTTCCTTGGCTTGATGTTTCGGATTCTCCTTCTGCTGCTTCTGCTTCTTCGTTTTCTCCGACCTTAAAGTTTTCGAATTCAATGAGGGAAGAGAGGAAAGTTGTTGTTGATGATGTCACGGTAGACCCAGATTTCGGATGGGTCAATGACTTGCTCATGAATTGATCTTCGTCATTTACCAACTGTGAATACATGCATGCTGTCTATTGCTATTGTTTCTACTTCATTATTACTTTCTCAATTTCAATATTCTGTAATTTTTATTTCCTTTTTTTGATAAATTGTAATTTTTATGTCTATTATTAAATAATAATTAGATTTGATCTTGTTGAATTTTATGGATTGTTCGTGCGTGCTTATGTATGTTAGTTGTATATATTTTTTGGGTTGTTTGTTTATTAGCTTTATCCTATAGCTATGTGTTGTTGTGAAACTATTGACTCAGAATTTGTTGTGATTCTGTTAGTAAGGCATATCATTACACCTGGCGACCATGCAAATGGAGGCCAAATTTAAGATAACAACTTTGGAATTTTTTAGTTATATGGTTCACTAGATATGTCCCCCCATTTTCTTATTCTAATTAACGGGGTTATCAAAACTGTAGAAGAAAACTACAAATAAAGAATCAAAAGAGAAACTCTTGGGTCAGTATATATTAATTACTTGACTTTGGCTACTGCAAATTTGTCGTAACATGCACAAAACTATAAATTGTCCTCTTCAGCAGGGAAAATAATTAGCTCTTGGAGCATGAGCCGAATATTTTTAATTTGAATTTAGAATCTTCATTTTGCATGTCCATTTTGCATGTGTGAGTCAATAGAATCACGATTTCACTGCAGTTACTTCTCACTACAGTTAAATGCAATTACAGTTAGTAGTTGTTGTTTGAGAGAGATCGACACAACACAGTAGTTGAATTATATGTCAGCTAAGGTCAAATTAACTTTAAAAAAATAATTCATAGAGTGTTTTTTACTTGAAAAAACAAATCGTACTAAAATAAATTAATATGTTCTGGTTTGTTGTACAGATATAATTAATATGTTTGGGGGTCATTTGGTAGAAGAAAATTAAGTGACTGTAATTTGAAGAGCTAAATGCATGTTGAGTCCCTATCACTGCAACAAACTCGGTACCAATCTTTATATTGTTGAAAGTTAATAATTAATGGAGTCATTTCATTTCATTTCTGTTATATATACAGATTATATTCTGAACAAATAGTTTTAATATACTTGTCTTTTTTCTGAGACATATCTAATAAAATTTGGAACCATATATAGACGTATCTATTCAAGTAATTAGATTATTTGTGTGGCAGAATTGTCCTTATAGATGAGCTTATGACAAAGTTCTATGCTCTGAGTTGGAGATCTCCATTACTATCTGTTAAAGGAATCATATGTACTTGGACATTATTTTCTCTTTGACATGGGAATGTGTGGGAAATGGACCTTGCGTACAATACATTATTAACAACCTAAAATTCTGTCATTAAGCTTCAATAATCTAAATTATATCATTGATCAAACTTTAGCAGTAACTTTCTCAATGAACTAAAAACATTGAGTTTAGTCTTTATAACTTTCTCATGAACGAACAATGCAGTAAGAAGGCATGCATCATGTGTTTAATTAATTTCACAAGTACGTACCTATTTGGATTTATTTAGATTCAAAATGGAGAGGGAGCTAAGCTAATATTAATAAAGAAGCGTGTTGCTATCCATTACTCATAAAAAGAAGGACATTAAATTTATATAGAGGAAAGTGGGATAAAGTAGATTTTGGTTGATAGTGTAATATTTGTTTCCTAGGAGGCAAAGTTATGTGAAAAGACAGCTAAGTGTGGTGAAAGAATGACCCATATGGAATAAGCCCTTTGGTGGGGTTTTGTTGGTTTGGTGAGGTACTACTCTACTACTGAGTTAGGTATTCATTGCCATAAACTCACACCTAATGGTGTGGTATAAGGGAGCAACCCATGCTATAAAATCACCTATTTTGGGCTTTGAGGTCCCCCTCTCTCACATTTGTGTCACTATTTCATATTCTTTTGTTTATACAAGAAATTAAATAGCAACTTTTGTGGGACAAGTAACCCATAACTCTTATTATGTTAGTCATTTTCTTCACTTGTGAATGGGTACATTGTTTTTATGTCATGGGCATAATTGAATTGATGTATATACATTTCTGGATTCAGAATGCTGCTCATAGATTCACAATGCTTATGCACTTTAATATTATAGAAAATCACAACCTTGTTCAACTCCTTGCATGAATCACTGATGTTCCAGAATAGACAAGAGAATAAAACTGCCACGTCGATGGATTTAGACATCATTTTCGTTGATTTAATAGCTTTGCTATCAGCCAAAGCATTTTTCTTTTAAGGACCTAATGTGTAGTAGTACTGCTTGAGTTAAAGTCTGCTAATTTACAAATTCCATCCTAATAACTATTACTAGGTTGTGTATGCATATTTAACTCTAGTTACATAGTGTATAGATGTTTTTAACTATAGTTAGTAGTGTAGAGTTACGTAACTTTAGTTAGTTGCTTATGGTTGTGATACGGTTAGTTAGTTAGTTAGGATCTAACTAGTTAGTTAGCTGAATCTCTCATTGTAATAAAACTCTTGTACGTTCATTTTACACAAGTTGAATGAGAAGATAATCTCAAAAAAAAAGTTGAATTATGTATTTTTCCATTTGTGCATTTCCCTTCTCTGGATTCTCGATGCTAACATGGTATCAGAGATCAATCTTTGAGCTTTGTGGTTCACCATCGATTAACCCTAATTCTTCGCACAAATCTCTCATCCTTCCATTCAATTTCCAATTTCCTTCCAATTTCTCTTTCGAAAACCCTAATTTTCGAACGCAACTCTCAAATTTTTACCGAGAATCTGCTTCATTCAACACCATGGTGAACCAGACACTTGAATCTTACTTTGATTTTGTGACGAATTCGTCAATCGTTTCTATATTCATCCGAACGAGAACCCTGCCATGAATCTCGTTCAACCACAGCTTGAAGGAAGCAAGAATTTCCAGTCATGGCTATGATCGATGTGTGTTGCCCTAATTTCCAAGAACTAAATGATTTTTGTGGATGGAATGATTACAGTTCTAGAAACCACACATTCATTGTATAGCCAACGGTTTCGATGTAACAATATGGTGCTCACTTGGATTCAAAGATCGGTTAGTGCAAATGTGATCAAATCGATCTCTTTCTTCGACAAAGGCTACGATGCTTGGAAAGATCTAAAAGATTGATTTTATCAAGGCAATATATTCAAGATCACCGATCTAAAGGAAGATCTGTGCAAGGTGACTAAGGTACTAGAGATATTTCGGATTACTACACCGAATTGAAGACGTTATGGGACGAGTTGGACAATTATCGACCTCTACCATCATGTTCTTGCGCAACTCCCTGTGCATGTGCTGCGATTCAAAACACGAGGAAGATTCACGATCAAAATTACACTATAAAATTTCTGAAAGGTCTGAATGAAGAATACTCAAACGTTCGTAGTCCGATAATGATGATGGAACCTTTTCCACCGATCTCAAAGGTTTTTTCGCTCGTTATTCAATAAGAACGACACCTCCAAGTTGCTACTCCGGCAGTGACAGAAGCAAAAAATCAAATCAAGACACTCACAATTGCCAACAATGTTTCATTCACCCGTGGCTCCAACAACAATCGTGGGCGAGGAAGATTTGGGCGTGGATACGGACGTGGTCAAGGAATGACTCGATTGTGCACTCACTGTGGAAATGCCAACCACACAGTAGATTCCTGTTATTTTCTTCACGGCTTTCCACAAAATTAATGATATACACTACGCCAGATTTGTCAAAAAAGAGCGCCCCTATAAGCAGCGTTTTAAGTAAAAACGCCACGGATGGCCAAAACAGCTATAACATACCCAGCGCTTTTTAAAAAAATGTTGCCCATCGCCTTTAAACGCACTAGCCATACCCAGCGCTTTTTTAAAAAGCGCTGGGTATCGGGTCACGCGTGCGTTCTCCCAATACGTGAGCGTTTTTAAAAACGCCGGGTATCGGGTCACACGTTCTCCCGATACCTGGGCGTTTTTAAAAGCGGGTATTAGGTCACACGTTCTCCCAATACCCAGCGTTTTAAAAAAAAACGCGAGTTTGGACCTTCTATCTTCCTCACGTCTTCTCTCACACTCGTCTCTTACTCTCCTCTCCCTCTCCCTCTCCTCCTCTCCTCTCCTCACGTCTTTTCCCCTCTCCTCTCTCCCCACTCTTACTCCTCTTACTCCGTCTTTCCCCTCTCCTCTCTCTTCCCACTCTTCGTGAATTTGGCAAAGAAAAGATTATAGTCACGAGAAAAATTGGGAGAAAGAAAGTGACGTGAAGAAAGAGAGAGAAGGAGGCAGCGATGACGATGGTGCGGCGGAGATGTTCGCTTCACACATTGCTTTTGATTTCTCTTCCCCTCACCAATTGCATAACAACGCGGTTTTGAACCTCCACACGAAAATTTCCCCCTTCCTCTTTCAATTTCTCAAACCCTAACCCTATCTTCTTCTTCTGATTGAATTCGTGTAATTTGTGGAATCGAATCGATTGGAGGGGAAATTGATCGTAATTTCGTTGTTAGCATCGAACGAACGATGTCTGCTGCTGTGTGTGGAAGCAAGAGATCTTTCTTCGAAGAGCTTCCTCCTTCTCCACCACTTTCTAAGAGGTTCCGTTGCTCTTCCGCTACTTCACCGATTCGTTTCCCTCCTCCTTCTCTCATTGACCAACTTCGCCCTCTCTTTCCTCACATGGATGACACGGTACTATTCATTTTTCCTGCTTCGATTTTGATTGCTTATGCGTTTTGATTTTTAGTCAATCTGAAAATGAATTTTTATTTTTATTTTTTTATGTATCTCTAGTTCAATGTCTGGATTTGTTTCTTTCTTTCTTATTTGATTTTGGGCTTCCCGGATGATTTGTTAGTTTGAATTAAGTAACAGATTGAATATTTAATGATATGTCTTAATTGTTGGTTTTTCGATGTTATGAGCTAAAGAGTGAGAGATGTGATTATAAATAACAGTGAAGCTAAGATTAGAGGGTCTTGTCTTAATTATTGGTTGTTTATGTTTGCATAGGGAAGAAATCATGTGATGACAGATTATAAATAACTATTGGTTATAAATTATTACTATTACTAATGAGATTGTGTAATATAAGAAACAGTTGCTCGAGATATTTCCTACTGCATTGCATTGTAGTTAGGATTGGGAGACTCCTACTATCTTTGGAATTGGCAACAGGAGAATTTGTTGCCCTCTCTCATTGAAGAGATTTTCATCTTTCACGTAGGTAGGTTGTGTTCTAGGTTTTGATGATGTGTTTTACGTGTTGCCAAATACATTTTAGAATTTTTTTGCATTATTTAACCTTATATTGTTATCCCTATGTAAATCTGTCTTTTGGTTTGGATTCACAGATTGCTTTATCCTATACTGACTAGCTAGTTGTATGTGGTTAATTACATGATAGTGTGTGACTTAACTTTGATGTAATTAACTAAACTATATTTCTTGTTTTGCTTTTCTAATATTTTCTTCTCTTTTTACTCATCTTGCTTTCGGAGCCTTCTAGTTCTTTCTCGTTTAATTCACTCTTAAAAGTTGCTTCTTTGTTTGAATCCGAGGATTCCGCAAAATCGACAACGATAATTTGATGATTGTAGCTTTCTTACGGATGGTGGGAGCTTGGGCGACTTGGATAGGTGGAGCTTATTATGTCTCTTGAAGAAGAATTTTCCATATAGAAATTCTGATGAGAAAGCGAGATAAACTTACATGTTGTCTTTGATGTTGCAAAATACATAACCTCTGAGGTGACAAAAACAATTTAGGCAAGCCCTAACTTCTCTGTTATTCTTGTTATTCTTAGATATTTGTGGTTGAACATACAAGATATTGGGCATACAATATTTTTGTAGTTGAAAGGTGTATGGATTTCTGCAAAGTCACTTGGTTGCAAAAAGAGCTGTAAGCACCAATCTCCTTTTCTTGTTTCTTTCTCTGTCACCCCACCCCAAACCATTACACCTCATCAAAAAACACTCTTAAAAGGTGTTTGGTTTGAGAAAATATTTTATGTTTTTATTTCATATTTTTGTTTTAAATTGTACAATCGTCTTTTGCTTTGACATTTTTTCCCCTGTTTTGAAATATTTGTATACTCCCTCTCAACCCCTTAAGGGAATATTTGTTGTAGGTCCAACACCTATTCTCTTGCAATTACTGTCAAAGAAATTTCTATAGCTCACAGGCTCTAGGTGGTCACCAAAATGCACACAAAAGAGAAAGAACAATGGCGAAACGCGCTATGCGAATGGGACTTTTCTCTGAGAGGTATGCTAGATTAGCATCTCTTCCTCTCAATGGTTCTTTCAGATCTTAGGGATAAAGGCACACTCTTCACTACACCATGGTTTTTCACCAATAATAAGACCTCCTCCTTCTCCTGAGATTAAAAGCAATTCAAGATTTAAGCAAGGATATATCGGTCATTTGATATACTTGGAGGATGATGAAGCAGAACTTTTGTGGCAAGGTAGTTTCAGTGAGGCTAATACTCATCGTAATTGCTTACCTCTTTGGAAGTTCAAATCGAGTTTTCTTGAGGTGAAAGTCAAACAACCGGTTGACTTGGAGAATTCAACACCGAATTAACATTGAAACTTTGAAGTGGTTGTGTCTAGCTCTTTATTTTATGCCATGGTTGACTAATATACTTTTGGGTCTCATTGTAACTTTTATCTTGATTTTCTCTTACAAAACCCTTTTGTTGGTATTTTACTATATGTTTACTTCTTGTTGTATAAGACCTGGGAATGCAGATTTGGAGCTTCTATGCTTGTCATATAAATCATGTTTTTTAAAGTAATTACTAAGCATTCACTTTGTGTTTTCGTATCACATTTTAAATTAACTTAGGATCGGTCCAACACCTTTTAAGATGGTCCACCCTTAATTTTGGATGTATGATTTAATTTTGGATGTATGATTTAATTTTTGGATGTATTTTGGATGTATGATTTAATTTTTTTATGATGTATGATTTAATTGAGTTTAAATACAACAAATTCATAGATATCACTATTAAAAATATTTTGGATGTATGATTTAATTTTTTTGTTGCAAATATAAAATGGAAAATACACAAAAAGCGAAAAAAAAATTAAAAATAAAATAAAACAATGGGCATCGCTTTTAAGGAAGTGTTGCCTATTTGAGGGCGTGTTTGGGCAATGGGCGCGCTTTTTAGGAAGCGGTGCCTATTTGAGGACGTGTTTGGGCAATGGGCGGCGCTTTTTAGGAAGCGGCGCCTATTTGAGGACGTGTTTGGGTAATGCGCGGCGCTTTTAGGAAGCGCGCCTATTTGAGGCGTGTTTGGGCAATGGGTGGCGTTTTTAGGAAGCGCGCCCATTGTTGGAGTGGAATACCCGGTACACGTTCGCTAGCGCCAAAAGCTACGCCCATTGATGAAAAAAAGCGCTGCGCTATATACTAATTTTGTTGTAGTGATAGTATGGGTTGGTTCGGGTTTACGGGTTTGTTTTTAAAATCTGTTGTCCGAACCAAACAATTGTGGTTTGGTTCAGGTTGGTCCAAGATTGGCCCAAACGCAAAAAATGTCCAAACCAAACATATCGATTTGGATTGAATTGTGGGTTGGTTTGGATTTGTCCGAGCTACTAAACACCCCTAGTGATAGGAGTAGTTAATCCATATATCTACATATTCCTAGTGCAACCACTGAACCGCATATTCCTAGTGATAGGAGTAGTTACTATTACTGTTATATTTTTTGGTGCGCAATTTCTACTAACTTTGTCGATAACTAATCTAAGCTGGGAAATCTGGTTGGCCACGAGTATCAGTCTTTGCCGCCGGCCCGTTTGGTTCTCCCCTGCTAATAGAGTTTTTGCCACACCCAATATTTGAATCAAAGACCTTGAGATAAGATCCGATTCCAGTTACCACTTACCTTTGTTGGTAAATTAATTCGAAGTACTATGTATGAATGATAATTTGCCACTCAACTAAAAAAAATTGGTGCCCTCTAATTCTCTATCCCTTTAACGTCCCCACCAATTTGGGTTTGGTGGCACTGATATGTTAAAACAACTTATAAAATGGGATGGACGAGTATACTTGAAGTTGAAATTGACCAGTAAAATAACATTTTTTAGCATATGTACTATGTGTTATTTTCAAGCGCTAGCAGCCTAGCATTTCCAGTTAATCATTTATGACAACTACATCCCTTTTTTTTATCAAGCAAAATTACCTTAGCTAGCACCCTTAGCTAGCACCCTCATTTATTATAAGTTAGACATTAGAATTAAAAGAATTTTATGAAAATTATTTGCGCTTAAAAGGACAGCTCATGCTCACTTGTAAAAAAAAATTGTGTCTTTGATCAATGAACTAAAACATCCAATTTTGTCTGCTGCTTACAGTAAAGCAAAGTTACAAACCGATGTTCTAACTAAAAACAAATTGTGGCCCAAAACAAATAAAAAACTTAGAGTATATATTACAAACATGTTCAGTAGTGCTACTGCTACATATCTAGCGAGGCCACTTTTATCTATTTATCTATCAATGATGTGGGCAAGATAATTCACCTAAAAATAGATGTATGTATTATTGGTGTTACAACATAGAAGAAGAAAGAAAGAAGAAGAATTGGCTGCGATTTTTATTTCTGGAGTGGCGGAGATGGTTTCCGGCGCGGTGGTTGTCGGAGGAAGGTAATTGGTTATAAATTTTTTAGGGGTTTTAATGTGGACAATGAGGGAATTCCAAATGTCATGTTAGCTTTCTGGTTGGAAGTCTATGGTGGCCGAAAAATGGGGAAGAAGTAGTGAATTCAAAGTTTTTCTATCTACTTTGTTTCGGAAAAAGCATGAGACTTTATTGTAGTGGAAAAAGAGACGAATAAAATGGTGATCTTGGTTGTGAGGGGATGACTGGAGTTGGCCGAATATCGAGACTAATGCGGTGGTCATTTTCCAAGATGATTCCTTTTTGAAAACTAATGAGATAGGAAGATAGAGGAGGGTGAGGAGGAGAAAAAAATGTAGTTGATTTTTGGAAAGGATAATGAAATCGGTCAAAGATGAGGGGAGAAGTTGAGGCAGCCATGGAAGAGGAGAATGAGAGAGAGAGAGAGAGAGAGAGGGAGAAAGAGAAATGAAGAAGAGGAAAAGAAGAGAAGAGGTAGGCGAAGGGGAAAGAAGATGAGGGAGAGTAGAGTGTGTAGTTTTTTTTTTTGACAAGGAAGAGTGTGTAATTTTTGACATCTAGTGGATGAGAAAATTCATATTGCTTTATGGTTATTTACAAAGTTGTCATTTTTCCTGCTAAATGGGAAAAGTAGATCTAGGATTAATATAAGTAGATACCATTTACTCACTACCAAAATACCAAATTTATCCTTTTTTTAACTAAACAATTAGAGGATATTAGGTCATTTCACTTTTTCACATTTTCTTCTCTATCCCACATTTTATCACTTTTTCATTCTCACTCTCACAGATACTTTTTCACTCACTCTCATATGTAACACCCTAAATGATTTAATTAATTAATTGATTAAATTATTTAAAGTGTTGCACTATTTATAATTATTAAATTATAATGTAGTATTTTATTTTAATTGAAGGGAATGGTATCGGTAATTCCGGGGTGACGAGTATTGGCCCAAGAGCCCAAGCCCAATGACTTAGGCTCCTAGGGTTAGTGCATTTCGCACCAATTGAGAAAAGAAAGAAAAAAAAACGAAAGAGAGAAGAGAAACGGCGCTAGCAAGGGAAAAGGAGGAGAGTTGGATCGCACCTAGGCAAAAGGAAGGAAAACTTCAACCGTTGCTGAGGTTTTGTAGGTGACTCTGTGGAGAGGTATTTTCTTCGGTGTTTTTCAAGGTAAGGGGAGTCTCACCTTATAATAGGGAATATAATAGGTTGTATATGAGTCTTAGGATCGTTGTTGTTAATATTTGATTGATTGAAATTGTGAATTGGGTGGAAATCGATTGCATGCTAGTGTTAGGGTTTATGTTGTGTTGATTTTCGTTTTTGTTATATGATTGGTTGTTAAAATATGAAATTGATGTTGTTGGAATGATGAGATGTGTTTTTAAGAGTGTATTGATGATTTAGTTTAAGGAAATTTGAAGAATTGGAGTTTTTGGGGTATAGGGTGCCAAGTTGCTGGAAAAATGGCGCCATGTGCCTTTAATGTCGATCTTGTGTTGTGTGTGTGTGTGTGTGTGCCATCGATCGGGCGCCAAGTCTTTGCCCGAGAATGGCGCTCGTGGCGCTGTGGCACTCGTGTGTGTGTCTGGCGCCAAAGGTCGCAGAAATGGCGCCCGTGCGCTGTGTGTCTAAAGCGCATGGCGCTTGTGGTGGCGCCAAGTGCTGTGGGTGTTGTGTCTAGGTGCAGGGCGCCAAATGTGGCTGCCCATTGCGCCTGGTAGTGTTGGGTTCAGGTGCAAGGCGCCAATGTGGTGCTGTGGGCGCTGGTGTGGCGCAAGTTTACGTGGTGGGTGTGCCTAAGTATTGGGCGCCATTTTGGCTGCCCATGGCGCCTAGTGTGGCGCCAGATTGCGTGGCAAGGTGTGTGTGTGTGCATGTGGCGCAGCACAGGGCGCCAAATGGCTGCCTGGCGGCGCCGTGTGTTCTTACTGTGTCAGGCAGGGCGCCAAATGTCTTTGCCCATGGCGCTGAGAATGCGCGTGTGTCGAGATTGTGTCTCGGCTTGTGTCTTAATCGTGTCTAAAAGCATGCTTTGCTGTGGCGCGAGAATCTTGTGTTTTTGGCGCTGTGTGTGGTGTGTGCCTGAGCGCCGATTTCTTGAGATTTTGGCGCTAGTACTGTACATCTTTGCACAAGGCGCCATTTTGCTAGAGTTTTGGCGCCTGTGTGATGTGTTGCACAGTGGGCGCCAGTGTGTGGGTATTTTGGCGCCTATGTCTTTGTGTTGCCTGAGGCGCGCCGATTTAGGGGAAAATGGCGCCTGGTGTTGCCTTGTGTCTAAGTGTGTGTTGTTTTGGTCCCTAGGTGATGGTTTGGTCCTAGGTGTGTTGTTTTGGTCCCTAGGTGATGTTTTGGTCCTAGGTGTGTTGTTTTGGTCCCTAAGTGCTATTTTGGTCCTAAGGGGTGTTTAGGCCCTTGAGTGAGGTTTAGTCCTCTAGTGGAGTTTAGTCCTTGGGACATGGTTGTAATGATGAAGTGAATGATGTTGTTGCTGATGATGCCATGGGGGCTAGGGCCATGGGGGCTAAAACTAAAATTGACAATGAGGTGAGAAATGATGTTAATGATGTGTAATTGTGCTTGTGGCATGTTCATGGAGTCTCATGCATACATTCGGCTGCGGTCGCGACGTATATTTATTGATGATGATGCCATGGGGGCATGAGCCATGGGGGCTAAACTATTGATGATGAGGCCATGGGGGCTAATGGTACCACATGCATAACTGCATTACATTGAATTCATTCTCATAAATGATATTTGAAGTGAATGTGACTGTTGTGAAATAACTTGTGATTGTTGTGATTGATTAACTCCTACGAACTGATATACTACTTATTATAGTCTCTATTATGTGGTTTGAGACTCACCCCTTTCTGTTGTTGTTTACCACAGGTAACCATGAGTGAAGGCTTATCTCCTTCACTTTTCCCCGAGTCGGTCTGTTCTGATACGTAGCACCTAGGGGATGGGCTTAGGATTATAGTTGTTATTCCTTTTGGCTGTTGAACTCTTTCATTTGATATTTCTATGTTATTTTGAGATTGTTGTTATTACTTTGAGACTGTATTCTATTTCCGCTGCGTAATGTTTATTTTTCTGGTGCGTGGATTTTATTGATAAAGTTTTGAGTATTCCATCCCATTGATGGGCGTTGCGTATCATATTGATGAAATAAAGGTTTTATGTTGAAGTTGTTGTTGTTTGAACTGAAGTGATGTGTAGCATCCCATTTGGATGTATTAAGGAAATAAATTTTTGAAACCCTGATTTTATTATAAATTGCCGGGTAGAAATGGGGTGTTACATCATACACTTTTTCACTCTCACACACTTTTTCACTTTTTCACTCACACACACTTTTCACTCTCTTCTCATTTTTCTTCCTCTAATTCACTCATTTCTCTATTTTTAACAATATACCTACTTTAATTTCATCTACATGTCTCATTTATTTTTCTCTTTTACTATTTTAAATTTTCAAATTTTGAAAAAAATTTAATATCCGTTTTTATATGTGAGATAATGTTTGAACTAATTAAATTTTGAATGAGTTCATATATGCACTATCTATATAAATCACCCACTACCAAAATACATGTCTCCTTCATTCTTTTTTTTTACTATTTAATTTTTTTGGGTATTTTGACAAAATTTTAATATTCTGTTTTTTTACAGAGGGAATGTTCAGGCTAATTAAATTTGTCTGAATTCATACATAAAAATAAAACGCCAGCACCCATGTGTAGGCATGAATATACCGCTACTAACAGGAAAAAAACAGTAAAGTAAGCCACATATCTAGTTGTTACTCAGGTAAATGAATACGGTGACAGTTCGGGACCTTCCTTGCATTGGGTATGAGGACACAACTTGGTTGGGTTTTTTTTTTGGTACCCCCACCCATTCCCCTAACACCCCCACCCACACTGTAATTCCCCAAATGCCCTTCAAAAAATCTGTTTTTTTCACAAAATTACACCCATCGTATATATCTTTTTTGGGGCCTATATACGATGGGTACAATTTTGACATCGTAGATATGTTCATTGGGCGTATATACGATTGATGCGTTTTACGTCAATCGTATATACGCCTGAGGAACCTATTTACGATGAGTTAAAAATGCACATCGTATATATGCCCCAAACGAGATATATACGATGGGCTTATTTTTGGTTAACAGTTACATTTTTTTATCAGTTATAATTTACAGTCTCGTGATTTGAATAAACGCGTACATATATTGGATAAAATAAACGCGTATAATTACAAAAACGCGCTATAATCATATATACACGTGTAATACAAAAAATGTGTGAATCTATCTACAAGCCGTCAATAGAATCATCGGCTAAATCTATACATCTAGACATCGGTGTGAGTGAGAGGTGTGCGGGAGGACACATAGATCGCCATAGGGTAAAACGTCCGTGCACGGATGCAACCATGAAGCGGACTCGGTAAGTAGTGCTTTGGTACCCACGTGGGGCAATAGGAGGCAATGGACAAGTGGGAGAGATTGAAAGATTCAACCGGTGTACATTTTGCTCGTTCGAAGCGAGATATGATTTTCAACTTAGATGAATCATGCGTGCCTCTCAAAGGCGAGATAAGTGAAATTCATAGATAAAGAAAAATCGAACCAATGCTACATTATACCGGTTGCAACCATATACCCCATCTCGAAGCAAATCAAACCACTTTGACTCGGTGACGTCCGTATGACTCAATAGTTAAAGCTTTGCGAAGCTCTAACGATCGGTTCTTCCCCAAACATGTCGAATACAATGTTTCTGTCCTTTGTCTCTCTGAATCAAAGCTTGCCTAATCAGAGGCCAAGAGTCCTCACCCATGTCAAGTCCAACCCGATCGCTCTAAAAGCGCGATTCTATCGTCACCTTCAACATCAACAATTTTTTCAACATAGTTGCGCGCACGTGTCTTTGGAAGAAAGCGGTAAGTGGATTTTAGTCTCGGTTTGTCTGTGATAATACTCTAGAAGCACCCGAGATAATTTGGTTGACCATTGTGTAGGAATTTTGGAAGCCCGGTTTCTTGATCTGTTTTACCTCTCATCCACGTGCTCCCACCCGGAAGGATCACGCTTAGCATCAAAAAATTTCCCCTTTTTCTTCTTTGGTGCACCTTTCGTTCGACTTTTGATTTAGGTGCAACCATAGAAGAAGTAGAAGGAAAGCTATCTCATTCATTTGCCTCTTGATAAGAAATTTCTCCTCCTCACTCGCTTTATCAAATCGCCCGGATAGCATCGAATCGGTAAGAAATATCACGGGTAGATGATTTATCCCGAGTGGATTTATCATCTATCGCATCCAAGCTCAAATGTTTCAGTGATCATCAACAACATTGAGCGGAATAGAATTACCGGAAGCATGAAAAATACCTATCTCACAAGCACAAGGAAGTAGATGTGTCTTCCTTTGAATGCAAGCATCGCCCCTTTGTCGTATCCAACCCCGATTTCGATCTTTCAAACTCCTTAACCATGTGTCTCGGTCTGAGATAAAGAAACAAGTCCTTGAAGATTTTTAAACGGTGGAATATTGGACTTGACTTCAATTGCTGTTGATGCTTCGTTGAAAAGACCGATAATTTGATCAAAATGTATTGCCGACATGTCATCAATAGATACCAAACATTTTGATAAATCACCCTTTGGCGTCTTCATTTTGTCTTTTCAAAGACCAATGCAAGGATTCCGCTCTGAAATAATAAACAAGTGTAAAAAAATCGAGTAACGGATATAAATAATAAACAATGTTAAAGAAATTTAATCGCGAAAAAAAATATGTCCACGTGTCAAAAAAATCGAGTAACGGATATAAATAATAAACAAGTGTTAAAGAAATATAATCGACGAAAAAAAAATATGTCCACGTGTCAAAAAAATCGAGTAACGGATATAAATAATAAACAAGTGTTAAAGAAATTTAATCGATTTAAAAAAATATGTCCACGTGTCAAAAAAATCGAGTAACGGATATAAATAATAAACAAGTGTTAAAGAAATTTAATCGACGAAAAAAATATGTCCACGTGTCAAAAAAATCGAGTAACGGATATAAATAATAAACAAGTGTTAAAGAAATATAATCGATTTAAAAAAATATGTCCACGTGTCAAAAAAATCGAGTAACGGATAGAAAAATACCGTTGGTCGTGCAATTCCCCAAGTGTGGGATGCGGTTAGTCCATGCCGAGATAAATCGCTCCTTATGCGGTGTCAACCATGTGTCGTGCACGTATTTAATGAGAGCGGGTTTATCGAGCAAGCAAACCTCAAAAAACTTCAGATTAGATAGATAGTGTGACTCATCAACAGAATCAATAATCCATAGCCAGAGAGTTTCGACCTCCTCCCGTCTATCCTTGTGAACCAACTCCTTAATCTTGGCTTTGACATTTTTTGTAACATGCCAATGACACAATAAATTTGTAGCAAAGCGGGAAAGACATCAAGAATAGCGGATATACTGTACCGAGAGATCTGCATGCACAAGAAAACCCGAGGATGAATAGAATGCAACTCACATATACCTCGCAATTTGCTCCAATACCCAAGAAAAATGAATAGCAAGCTCCTGCCCAATATAAGCAAATGCAACGTGGAAGCTTATCTCGGTGTTTGTGACTCCACAATCTGTAGAAGAGGCAAATTATATCTGTTGGTCTTGTAGGTTGAGTCAAGAATGAGAACTTTGGGAAACAACCTGAGCAACTTTATAGAAGTGGGATGAGCCCACATGATATCACTGACGACATCAGATTGCGGAATCTTTCTAGACCAACATAGATAATTATGGGATTCAATCAATCTCAACACCTCACGAATGTCCGTTCTAGGACCCTCTTTGTAGACCGGTGTTTGTGCCGCTGCCTATAAACTTGTCGAAGACTAGTCACATTCTCCGGATCTAGCTTCTTCAAAGCAGTAATAGTAGCTTTTGGTCCCACATCAAGATCCGCATGCTGGTTAACCAGATCCTTTTGCGCTTCCAGCATGCACGCCCAAAAAAACAAGTACCAACGGAAGTTTTGAGCAAGTCGTGCGTGTGTCTACCACATTTAACCGTGACACACCAACCCCCACGGCTAACAGTGCAAGTAGCCTTCAATCTAAAAGGACAACCTCTCCTTCTAGAACCGAAAACCCTTGAATCATTAGTAAACTCGCCATGTTTCTCGCAGCCAAAAACAATCTTATCTCGCCTTCCCCTCTTTCCAGCTGCTTTCTCAGATCTCACTTTAACAACAACTACACCGATAGTTCTACCAACAGATGTGGCCCACTCCTCCACGGCCTCGCGTGTAGAAAATATCTACAAAATATATAATTTACTAAGTACTTAAGTAAATTAATTCCATTTACCAAACTTGAGTAACAAAAATATACCGTATCCGTCGTGAAAGTCAATGTAGTATCAATATCAACAGGCGCCAACTGAGAGTCGGCATCTCGCTTTGTAGAGCGGGTCGATATCTGTTCCAACAAAACAGATAGCAACTCAGTAAAAAACGAAAAAAATAGCCCAGTCGTATATACCTCCTCAACCATGTATATACGATGGGTATTTTTTTCACATCGTATATACATGGCCCAGATGTATATACGATCAGATCTTCAAAGCCCACTCGTATATAACCTATATACGATGGGTAGTCAACGAAGCATTTAATAATCGCAATCGTATATATGCCTCAAAGGACATATATATACGATGAGTAATCAACGCAAGATTAAATAGTAATCGTATATATATCTTGAAGGACATATATACGATGAAGTTTTTTTCAGTCTGCGTTGATTAATTATCGTAATCGTATATACCTTCCATGTAGGGGTATATACGATGCGTTATCTTGTGGGTTAAAGTCGAGAGAGAAATTAATGAAAGTCAAAATTGGAATAATGGCAGGGGTAAAATTGGAATAACACTAATGGGTGGGGTGGGAGGGGATGGGGTGGGGGTATTAAAAAAGACCCAACTTGGTTTTGTAATTCTTATGGTATTTAATGGGCTGAAAGAGTTCCTCGGGACCATGTGCAAAACGACACAACTCTCCAAATCTACATTGGCGGGTCATCTTCCAGTTATCACACTCCCTCATTTTCAGTTTTTGTTTTCGACCCTTAAAATAAAAAGCTAAATTAATTTAGTAATTAATAAAGGGTGATTCTAAGGTGAAAGAGCAAATTAAATCTTTCACCGGTGAACCACTAAAATTGACCGTTAGATATTGTTTAAAATGCTATAAATGGTTAAGATTGAATCAACCAATATTAAATCCCAACCATTGATGAATTTTTAAACTACATCCAATCTGATCAATTTTTAATGGCTCATTTAATGAAAGATTTAATTTGCTCTTTCACCCTAGAATCACCCATTAATAAATTGTGAAAAAAATTATTTTAAAATTTTCATATATATTTTAACACCACTCAATTACTTCCTGATCACCCGCTTGTAAAATAGCTTTTACTACCGATTTCAATTGAGCATTCCGATTCATTAAATATTTAATATCTATGGAAACCCGATCAATCATATTCAAAAAAAGATTCAGTCGGCCTAAAATGCTAGACTCAGGGGCCAGAGTTGCTTGGCCGCCGGTGTTGGCGCCGGCTGCGGCGGCAATGTTGGGATGCCCAATGCTTGTAGCCGCTGATTCTCATTGACGAGAAAATCGACCTCATTAGACTTTGTAGAAACAAGTTTTTCGATGGCGGCTAACTGCGACAGGGAACCTGTCCTTACCAATTAAGTTCCCACGTGTCAGTATTATCCTTCGCCGCCATCTTGTGGCTACTGCCAAATCAATAAACATTAATCAATATACAAATTACTACTACTATTATTAAAGAATAAAGAAAATTGATTAACATATTAATCAAAATATAACAATAAACATTAATTAATCAATAAAGATATGAACGTTATACAGATTGCTATACTAAAAAATAGGAGCTATTAATTAAGCAAAAAAAAGAAGTAGTCAAATAAGAATGAAAAAAGAATGAATAATAAAGAACATAATATTGAAATGGTAATAAAGAAGATAATATTGAAATGGTATAAACTTTCAAGTTATTATTCTTTGAAGCAATACTCATCTCGATAAGATTCTTATTTTTCAAACAAACTGAAAATGCTACTAAAAACAGCTTAGGTCATGATGAAATTATCCATCCTTATTTTAATAATAGCTCCCATTATGTTTTAAGAAGGATGGAATTTGATTGTTGGGTCGGTTGGAGTGTGCCTTCGAATGGAATATGGTTGTTGGTGCTTTCTTGGCAATGTTTTATGGGTGCTGGGATTAGCGAGAGACATTTCGGTGGCTAAGAGGCTCAATTCTGTCGCTAACTGCCATTAGTGAGGGACCAGTTTGGTCGCTAAAATGCTCCTCGCTAATTCCATTAGCGAGAGAAATGGAGATGTGTCGCTAATTACAGGGGACACTTAGTCGCTAATTCCTCGCTTAAGTCGACATACGCTTTCTTAGCTCCCTCGCAAACTCCGTCGCTAGAGTTAGATGTAGCGAGGGATCTAGTTTCCCTAGTTAACGTCCCTCGCTAATAACCATTTTTTTGTAGTGGTTGTTTATATTGTTTTCATATACATATATGTGTGATTATGGTAGGGAAGGTGCTTCATTGGATTGTTGTTGCTAGAAGCGGTTTGGAAGTGTCTCATGGATTTGGTGCTGTTTTACTTCCCATGCAATCAGATTGTATTTGCAAGCATATCTAACATGTAATTGTAATGTACAATAGCATGGGTCGACCCGATATTCTCGAATTCGATTCCTGCGGTGGATAAATTTAAAATTGGTCAATGCACAACTTGAACACGTGTAGAGATTAGTCTTTCATTAAAAAAATTGTGACACTCTACGGGTAGACAGCGATGATCCGAACAAAAAATGAACTATAGTCAAAAGAAATATAAAAAAATATTCTAAAGAATTAGGTGTTTTAAAGCTTGAGATGAAATAAATATAAACTTCTTTTTAAGTGTTTTAAAGCTTGAAGTTTTGTACCAAAAATAAAGCTTGAAGTTTTTACCATCACCTTAAAAAAAATTAAAAAATAAATCATATTTTAGTCCAAGTATTTTTTTTAACTATAAATTCAAATAATGGACTATTTATTAATTATAAAAAATTTGGTCAACAAAATTATAAAAAATAAGTTAATGTAAAAGATGCATTGGTGCGGAAAAGAAAATGTGGAAATAACCAAATGGAAAGGGGAAAGGTGTTCTGGACTCGGCCAGCCATGAGGCCCAAACAATTAGTGGATCATCCCAACAGATCTATGGGCCTTCAAAATGAACGATCTGGATCACTCCACTCGAATCCGACAGCTCTCCCGAACCTCTCATCTACTATAAATAGCACCAAGTTAAGCACCAAGATACAAGGTACACAATCTATTCTAATTCTCCCTCTATATTATAGTAGTTCGACCTAGCTGACTTTCTGGCGTCCGAGTGTCGTGGCGCCCAGACCTACCTCAACAGCACCAGGTCAGCATCAGACGACTAGTCCCTTAACCAACTCCACAGTCGACCTCAAGGTACTGACTCAAGGTACTCTCGAATTCAATGAAGGAAGAGAGGAAGGTTGTTGTTGATGATGTCATGGGAGACCCAGATTTCGGATGGGTCAATGACTTGCTCATGAATTGATCTTCGTCATTTACCAACTGTGAATACATGCATGCTGTCTATTGCTATTGTTTCTACTTCATCATTACTTTCTCAATTTCAATATACTGTAATTTTTATGTCCTTTTTTTTGATAAATTGTAATTTTTATGTCTATTATTAATTAATTAGCTTTTGATCTTGTTTAATTTTAAGGATTGTGTTATGAATAATGGGAGCGTGAGTGAAGACACGCGTGGAGAGGAGCCAAGGCGTAGTCGCAGAGAGAGAAAGATTCACCCACGTTGGGCACAATTTGTTACGGAATGATTTGGTATATCTTCGGGAAAGAGCTCACGTTGAGGGGGTGATGTGTGTCATGCTCATTTCCTCTTTTCTCATCTTCTCTGTCATCTTTCATTTTCGCTAAGAAGTTGATTGTTTCATTGCCTTTTATCAGTATTACACTTGTACTTGAATTCTCCTAGTGAGACCTTTAATACCAGTAGTACAACGATCTCGTTCCTTAATTGTGTTCAATTTTAGTAGCTGCGTTACATTGGTGCTTTCATTCACTCCATGGCCGATAACACACGCTTGAAAGAGTTAACCACAGAGCTACGTCGTCGAGGGGAAACGATCGAAAAAATGAGTTAGCAAATCGAGCGCGTTTTGAAGAACTATCCTCAATGCGAAGGCATCCAAGCTCGATTCAATCAACTAGCTGATGCATTTGAGAAGTTTATGCAACAAACACCACGGGTAATCCATGGAGGACCGAACTCGAGCTCGATTCCAAGCTCGATTTCAACTACAATGGCAAGCTTGAACTCATCAAACAACAGGAGGACACACACAACCCGGCGATGATGACAGTCATACAATTCCTACTATGTCTTCCACTCCGTTTCGAGTTAGACATATCAAATTGGATTTTCCTAGATTCAATGGCAAAACGTGTTAGATTGGATATTCAAAGTCGGCGCGTTTTTGGGTATTATAATACCCCTGACACAGAACGTTTAATCATTGCATCGGTACACTTAGATCAAGAGGTGGTACCTTGGTTTCAAATGGTGAATCGATCTAGACCATTTCAAACTTGGGTGGATTTTACTAGAGCTCTTGAGCTCGATTTTGACCATCTATGTATGACTGCCCTCGTGCATCATTGTTTAAGCTGCAGCAATCTAAGTCTGTCAATGAATACTACTTAGAATTCACTGCATTATCTAATCGAGTTTATGGTATTAGTAATGATGCTCTGATAGACTGTTTTGTGAGTGGATTGAAGGATGAATTACGCAGGGATGTAATGTTACACACACCAACTTCAATCACGAAAGCTATAGCTCTTTGCTAAGTTGTTTGAGGAGAAATTAGTCTGCTTGTGAACACTAATCGCAAAACCGTAAATCCAATTTGGGAGCAGCTTCTGTGCAAGCACGAGCTCCATTCAATCCAACTAGAAATAGCCAAACACAAGTCACCGAAAAAGCCCCCAACCCACCCTTACTTCCCACACCTCCAACTAGACCTATGAGCCAACTCCAAAAAAATCCTGCTATCAAAAGAATATCACCTGTTGAAATGCAATTGCGTAGAGAAAAAGGTCTTTGTTACTTTTGTGATGACAAGTTTTCATTCTCACATAAATGTCCCAATAAGCATCTCATGTTACTAGAATTAGATGATGATACTGTAACCACACACGATCCTCAAACAATAGCAAACACTGATGCTGACAAAGAAATTTGTACACCAGTAGAACATCATTTGTCTCTCAATGCTCTCAATGGAGCCACAGGCATGGGAGTTATTAGATTCAAAGGGTGTATTGGTCCTATAGATGTATCTATCTTGCTTGATGGTGGAAGCTCACGATAGCTTCATTCAACCAAGAATTGCTCATTGTTTAAATCTTCCTATTGAACTGTTATTAGATGCAATGTCTTTGGTAGGAAATGGACAAAAGATGCAAGTGAAGGGGTGATTCAAAGCTTAACCGTGAGAGTACAGGGCATTGATATAATCTGCACTCGCTATCTCTCATTTCGCTGCAGTTACGATGTGATTCTAGGAGCACCTTGGCCGGGCTTCTTTAGGTGCTCATGTTCGACGACTATGCTTCGCTAAACTCAGATTTTACTTGGAGGAAAATTTGTGACTCTGTGAGGAGATATCGAGCCAAGAGGCGCAATAGCACAGTTACATCATTTCAAGAGACTTCAACATATGGATGCAATCTCGAATTGTTTACGTTTACAACAGACAAGCAGTAGTTCACGAAGACAATTGGAAGGATATGCTCGAGACAATTGAACCGGATATGGCTACTCTTCTTTATACTTACAGAGAAGTTTTCCAAGTTCCTAAGGGCTTGCCTCCTCCTAGAGAACTAAGTCATGAAATTTTGCTTAAAGAAGGATCTACTCCGGTGAAAGTTAAACCTTATAGGTATCCTCATAGTCGGAAGGAGCAAATTGAGAAAAAATGGTGCAAGAAATGCTTGAAGAAGGGATCATTCAGCCAAGTATAAGTCCTTTTTCATCTCCTATCATTCTAGTAAAGAAGAAAGATGGCACGTGGAGATGTGCCTTGATTATCGAGCATTGAATGCTATTACAATCAAAGATAGCTTTCCAATGCCAAGCAGCAGACGAATTGTTGGATGAATTACATGGAGCAAAGTTTTTTTCCAAGTTTGATTTGAGATCGGGCTATCATCAAATCCCTGGTCAAGCCCGAGGATAGGCAGCAGAAGACGACTTTCGTAACGCATCGAGGACACTATGAATGGCTTGTTATGCCATTTGGGTTGACTAACGCGCGCCGCAACATTTCAAAGACTCATGAATGAGATCTTCCAGCCATTCTTGAGGAAGTGTGTCTTAGTCTTTTTTGATGATATACTAGTCTACAGTCCTTCATGGCATATGCATCTACAACAAGTAGAAAGTGTTTACGCAAATTCGAGTCGGCATGTTTTGTATGCAAAATTATCCAAATGTTCATTTGGATTAACTGAAGTGGAGTATCTTGGACATATTGTTTCTGGTTCAGGAGTTTCTATGGATAGAAATAAGGTCAATGCAGTGCTTGATTGGCCTGTCCCCTCTAATCTGAAACAATTAAGAGGCTTTCTAGGACTTACGGGCTATTACAGAAGGTTCATTAAAGGTTATGCTTCCATTGCTGGTCCCTTGACAAATCTGCTCAAGAAAGATGCTTTTCAGTGGAATGAGAATACACAGCTAGCTTTTGAGCAATTGAAAAATGCTATTACTTCAGCTCCAGTCTTGGTTCTTCCTGATTTCACTCAACCTTTTGTTTTGGAAACAGATGCTTCAGGCACAGGGGTGGGAGCAGTTTTGAGTCAAGGAGGTCATCCTATAGCATTCTTCTCTAAGAAAATGGCACCTAGAATGCAATTGCAATCTGCATATACTAGAGAGTTTTACGCTATTACTGCGGCTTTGGCTAAGTTTAGGCACTACTTGTTGGGGCATAAATTCATTTTGAGAACAGATCAAAAGAGTTTAAAGAGTTTGTTAGATCAATCTTTACAAACTCCAGAACAACAAGCTTGGCTACACAAATTCATTGGATACGATTTTCAGATTGAGTACAAACCAGGGAAAGATAACCAAGCAGCTGATGCATTATCCAGATTGATGGCAATGTCTTGGTCAGGACCTGAAACATTATTTTTGGAAGAACTCAAGAAGGAGGTAGCTACAAATGAACACTTGCAGTTAATAGTACAGCAATGTGAGCAGAATACAGTTGCTGACAGAAATTATGCAGTGAAAGAAGGCCTGTTGTACTGGAAGCAGAAGTTAGTAATTCCTTTGGAGAGTAAATTGATCCAACAAATACTTAAAGAGTATCATGACTCTCCCATTGGAGGACATGCAGGGGTTACTAGAACTGTGGCTAGGATTGGAGCACAATTTTATTGGCCAAAGATGAGACAAACTGTGAAAGAATATGTAGCTGCTTGTGTTGTGTGTCAACAGGCTAAGTCAGCTACAACTGCTTATGCAGGTTTACTGGAACCTCTACCTATTCCCAATCAGGTATGGGATGATGTTACCATGGACTTTATTACTGGTTTACCTCAATCACATGGTTATCTTTGTGATAATGGTGGTAGTGGGATGATTGACTAAGTTTGCTCATTTTATACCTATGAGAGCCCGATTATGCAAGTAAATGCATTCTTTGAGGCTTTTATGAACAACTTGTGGTGAGGCTTCATGGAATGCCAAAATCGATTATTTCGGATAGAGACGAGGTCTTTACTAGCAAGTTTTGGCGGAATTTATTTGAGTTGCAGGGCACCACACTGGCTATGAGTTCTGCGTACCATCCTCAAACCGATGGTCAATCAAGTCGTCAACAAATGCTTAGAGATGTATCTTAGATGCTTTACATTCAAGAATCCTAAGTCTTGGTATAAAGCATTGTGTTGGGCTGAATTTTGGTACAACACATCTTACCACACTAGCGCAGGAATGTCTCCTTTTAAAGCACTTTATGGTAGAGAACCTCCCATGTTGACTAGATATGTTGCTAATTCGAATGATCCAGTAGACTTGCAACAACAATTCACCGACAGAGAGATCTTTGTCATAATTGAGTTGAAGAAGAATTTAGCTCGTGCTCACCGGATAATGAAGAATAATCTTGATAAGAAGAGGAGAGATGTAGTTTTGAAGTGGGAGATCAAGTGCTAGTCAAGCTACTGACCTTATCGACAAACATCAGTAGCTTTAAGGAAGAATCAAAAGCTAGGAATGAGATACTTTGGTCCTTTTATGATCATTGCTAAAGTGGGCAAGGTTGCTTACAAGTTGCAGCTGCCGGATACTGCAAAAATTCATTCTGTTTTCCATGTATCTCAACTGAAATTGTTTAAGGGCAGCATGACAGAACCATATATTCCATTGCCCCTGACAACTGTGGAAGAAGGACCTATATTGGAACCAGAGGGTATTCTCAAGACAAGGACTATTTTGCGTAATGAGCAGCAGGTTGCTCAAGTTCTGGTTAAGTGGCAGCATTTGCAGGTAGCTGAAGCTACTTGGGAAGACAAGAACGAAATGGCTATCCAGTACCCAAACCTCAATCTTGAGGACAAGATTGATCTTGAAGGGGAGGGTAATGTTATGAATAATGGGAGCGTGAGTGAAGACACGCGTGGAGAGGAGCCAAGGCGTAGTCGCAGAGAGAGAAAGATTCACCCACGTTGGGCACAATTTGTTACGGAATGATTTGGTATATCTTCGGGAAAGAGCTCACGTTGAGGGGGTGATGTGTGTCATGCTCATTTCCTCTTTTCTCATCTTCTCTGTCATCTTTCATTTCTGCTAAGAAGTTGTACTGTTTCATTGCCTTTTATCAGTATTACACTTGTACTTGAATTCTCCTAGTGAGACCTTTAATACCAGTAGTACAACGATCTCGTTCCTTAATTGTGTTCAATTTTAGTAGCTGCGTTACAGATTGTTCGTGCGTGCTTATGTATGTTAGTTGGTAATCAGGTATATATTTTTTGGGTTTTATCCTATAGCTCTGTGTTGTTGTGAAACTATTGACTCAGAATTTGTTGCGATTCTGTTAGTAAGGCATATCGTTACACCTGGCGACTATGAAATGGAGACCAAATTTAAGATAACAACTTAGGATTTTTTAGTTATAAGGTTCACTAGATATGTCCCCCTTTTTCTTATTCTAATCAACGGGGTTAGAAGAAAACTACAAATAAAGAATCAAAAGAGAAACTGCAGAAGAGAAACTCTTGGGTCAGTATATATTAATTACTTGACTTTGGCAAATTTGTCGTAACATGCACGATACTATAAATATTGTTGTCCTCTTCAGCTGGGAAAATATGTTCTTGAAACATGAGCTGAATAGTATCTTTCTCAATGGGGAGAGCGATTCACTGCATTTACAGTTACTACAGTTGAATGCAATCCCAGCCGTAAAAAATTTAAACATGAGAGAGATAGACACAGTAGTTGAATGGAGAAGTAAAATTCGTCAAATAAAAAACTATGTTCATCACAACTCGTTTTTTCATATTACAGATTTAATGATCAAATAAGTCTTGATGAATTTCTTAACTTCTGTTATGTATATATAGATTATATCTGAACAAATAGTTTTAATAAACAGTGCATACTTTTTTTCTGAGACATATCTAATAAAATATGGAACCATAGACATATACATTCAAGTAATTAGATTATTTGTGTGGCAGAATTGTCCTTATAGATGAGCTTATGACAAAGTTCTATGCTCTGAGTTGGAGATCTCCATTGCTATCTGTTATTTTAATGCAGGACCTTGTTAAAGGAATCATATGTACTTCATTATTTCTCTTGACATGGAAATGTGTGGGAAGTGGACCTTGCGTACAATACATTATTAACAACCTAAAATTCTGTCATTAAGCTTCAATAATCTAAATTATATATAGTTTGTGATCATTGATCAAATTTTAGCAATATCTTTCTCAATCAACACATCAATGATCTGCACACCTTCATCCAACAATGCTAACAGTTGATCCCAAATAGGTAATTTCGGTTGAAATTTAAATAATCGGGCGAGAAGCACCAAATGAAATGAGTCTGCAGAAGAGAGTCAGGGTTCAAGTCCCGGAAACTAACATTTCCCCCACCCCCACTAACAATTGTCTATCTAAAAAATGCTAACAGTTGATATTAGCATGCATCAAAATGTGCACCAAACCAACATTTACCAATGAATATTACTTGCATGGTTATCCATCAAAATTGTTGCGTGAGTTTAAGGTAGTGAGGTGATGAGTCACTTGCCACGTTAATAAAACAATCCCTACGGCAAGTATTGATGTGGATCTCTGTTAGCCATGTCATTAAAAGTTACAGCAGACTATAAATGGAACCAGTTTTGAAATTTGAAAACATGAAATTAAGGGAGGGCAAAAAGTTGAAGAAATTCTTTATACGAACTAAAATTTAAAACTCGATATTTGGATGGTTCTATCAACACCTCCCTTTTGGCTATTCCCCTTGATTTAAAAGAAATAAATGTAATGACATAAATATCCTTACTCTTTAAGTGAGTTCACTATAGTTATAATAAACTCAAGTGAGTTTACTATAGTTATTGTGAACTGAGTTCACTATCGTTATAGTAACTCAGTTTACTATGGTTGCTTTTACAAAATAGAACTCGTGAACTGAGTTAACCATAGTTATAGTAAATTGAGTTCATTATAATTATAGTGAACTGCGTTTATATGGTTGCTTTTGACAAAATAACACTCGCGAACTTAATTTACTATAGTTGTAGTTAACCCATTTCACAAGTGCTCTTTTGTTAAGAAAAACCATACTATCGTAGTAAATTGAGTTCACTATAGCACTCGCGAACTTAGTTTACTAATACTATTTAGTTAAAAACAACCATAGTAAATTGAGTTCGTTATAGTTATAGGGAACTCAGTTCACTACAACACTAATGAACTGAGTTTACGATTATTATTTTTTGTAAGAGCAATTTAGTAAAAATGTAGGGAAAATGAGTGTGGAAAGCCAGAAGGGGGTGGGGATAGAATCAACTTTGATATTTAATAGGGACTATAATCATATTTAACCCTTATCTTTTTCATTTAAATTTTTTCTCACAAAATTATTAAATCCAAATAATTTATTAGATTTGATGTAATTTTTATGTCTATTATTAATTAATTAATTAGATTTGATCTTGTTTAAATTTTATGTTATGTTAGTTGATAATTTTGGGTTGTTTATTAGCTTTATCCTATAGCTATTGTTGTGAAACTATTGACTCAGAATTTGTTGTGATTCTGTTAGTAAGGCATATCGCTACACCCATTAAAATTGGCATAAGAGACACGCACATGTGGGGGAAAAATTGTAAGTTTTTTTTTGAAATAAAATAAAATAAATTGCAAGTTGAAATGTACGGTTTGGAGACAAGAGGAGGGAGAATCTGTGTACGGAGGAGGCACTCTAGGTTCCATAGATATTCTCTGGACATGATCTGGAGCAGTTCCTGTTAATCCAGCGAGTTCTGATGCATGATTGGGTTGGGCCTGTGTGGAATAAGTTAGTCACAAGTGTGCAAGCTAAAACAAGTTGTAGCGTTTAAAAGAGCCCCAAAATCTCTTTTTAAATTATTTTTAAAGCACATTTAAAATATACATAGTATTTTCACACCTCTATAACCTAAAATAATTTTCAAAATATATAACATTCCAAATACTAATATTTTAGAATAAAATAAAATGATAAACGATACCAATATATCATTACTATTTACTAAAAATACCGATAACTATCGAAGCAGCATATTTTAATAATTCAATTAAACATACGATCTTAAAATTACTATATTTTTAAATCTCAAAACACGTCGAAGCAACCACATATCAAAGAAATATCATATACGAAAATTGGGTGTTACAACACCATATGCTGATTGGGCTGCGGTAAGGAGTAGCCTAACATTGATTCAGAAGCTACTTGCGAAGACTTCACCGACCTTCTCCAGTACAAGAGAGTTCATCCAAGACCGATCGACAGAGAGTAAATCTTCAATTGCTTTCTCATGTCCTGGTGGTAAGGAATTGTCGACTTTCTCCTTCCTTTTAGCCTTAGAACCCTCCTCTTGGTTATAAGGTGCAGAGGAAGGTCCAGTGTTTTGATAGGTAAGTTTCTAAATTTCCCAATCCCAGTTATAGGTAATTGGTAAAGTTACGGTACTCAAATTATAGCAAGTTTGATTCAATTTTTTTATCCAAAAAAATATTCAAATTTGCTCGGTTCTCCATGTGCGAACCAACAAAGCACTCCATTGGCCCACACATCTGCCGCGTCTTACACAATTTAGCCTTGAGATTTTGCACCGATGTTGTAATATTATTCAAGGCAGAGGAAAAGGAGGGAGGGTTAGGTACTATATTATTTGGCTTGCAGTGACATGGGTTATTTGGAGAACCACCAACGATGTGGTTTTCAAGGGACGGGTGGTTGTGTGCTCATTGTTTGTTGAAGGATGGGCGCCGCAGGATTCTTGGTTTATCGAGTCAGTTTGTATGGGAGGTTGCATATTTATTGGAATGCAAGACTGGTTAGTAGAATTGGTAGGTTGTTTATATTGTTTTGATATACATATTTGTGTGATTAAGGTAGGGAAGGTGCTTCATTGGATTGTTGTTGCTAGGAGCGGTTTGGAATGTGTCTCATGGATTTGGTGTTGTTTTACTTCTCATGCAATCAACTTGTATTTGCAAGCATATCTAACATGTAATTGTAATGTACTATAGCAAGCTTAGATACTCTTTTTCTTCCTTGGGTATTTTTTCCATTGAGTTTTGGCCCGTGAAAGTTTTAATGAGCCCCCCCTTCTAGTTGTAGTGTCACGGTCGGAGTACCCCCTTGTACTCTTCTTAATAAGATCTCTTTGCTTATAAAAAAACTCGTAATGGGCACATTACATGATTATGCAAACTCCTAATTAAAACTTGAGATACACTAGCTAGTTGCTCCAGACTAAATCAAACTACTTAATAAAATTTTCAATTACATTCATATTAACCATTGCAACTATCCTCTCAAGTGAAATTGAATATTTGGCCAATGGGTGCGCCTTGTCTGGTAGTTTTGCCGGTGGTCGGGAAATCGACCGAAGGATAGACCACACTTAGGGCTAGAAATGAGTCGACCAGAGTCGAACTTGGTTCAACTCGGCTCGATTCGATAAGAATCGGCTCAGCTCGTAGCTTGACACGAGTTCGACATGAAATTTTTTTCAGCTCGACTCGACTCGACTCAAGATAGTGAGCAACTTGGTTTAGCTCGTTAGCTCGGCTCGCGGGTTCAAAAAGTTAAAAAAAATCTCTTTTTTGTAAAAAATCAAAAAGTTCTAAATTTTAATTTTTGACATTTGAAAATAACAAATTAGAAGTAGTTTTGAATGAAATAATTATCTAGATGAAAATATAAATATGATTATAATTTATTGTTTATCTATCTCATGAGTTTAATAAAAAAAATATAAGGAAGTATTAGATAAAATAATTTGAGAATTGTATAACGATATAACAATTAGTGCTAAAAAACGGCACCAACCAATAAACAAAAAACCTTGCTCTAGAAACACGAAATGTGTAACACTCTGTTTATTTTATTAATTTAAGCGCGTATATTAGCTATTGTGTAATAATTTTGTGTACGTCTTTTTGTAATTAGTATATATTTATTTTATATATAAGTATTTTTTTTTTTTGAGAATATTATATATAAGTATTTTATTGTTATTAAGTGTTAGTTTTAATTTATTAAATTATTGTGTGATGAAAGTTATTTAGTAAATTGTTTATTTAGTTAATATTTAATTGTTTTAAAAAAAACAATAGAATGAAGGACTTGGTATCACAACTCAGGATGGAAGTTTTAATAGAGAGAAAAAGAAGGAACTGCTCATTGCCTTCAACGTTACGAACGATTCTGCTATATCCAAAACCCCAACCTCCTCCTTCTTTGCTTTCATTCTCCCTCTCTAGGTCACGGTTTGACCTCAAATTTCAAAAGTGTACTCAAAATCACCTTCTGAATTCGATTCTAGCCTCTGTTTCATCAAACAAATCACCATTCACAGCGTACAAAAACCCTAGGCGAGCTGTAAATTGCACTTTCCGGCCACTACAGTCTCCAGATGGAAAAACGGACGTCGTTTTTGGATTCTACGCGTCGAAACCTTTGGGAAGCACTAGTATCTTTTTCGCTTCGGTGAAGTTGACGTCAGACCCTTTTTCGGTGAGACAGTTTACGGTAAATTCATTTTGTTCTTTTGGACTCCGTTTCAGTCTCAACAATTCTAAAATAACTAGTTAATAATTACTATTATGTTCTTTCAGCCTTATTTCACTCTCTAGACGACCTGTGAATTGTTCTACGTGTCTGTTGAGTGTTGAATCGCTGATACGGCAGATTCTCGCTACTCTCGTGGATACACAGATGATATTTATTGAGGTAAGGGGGTAGTTTGACTCTTTAGTGGTGAGTAGGTGAGATAATGAGCAATAGGGATGTCCCATGATCCCTAAGCTCACACGGCTTTAGGTGACAAAGTACCACTGTCATTGTGATGGGAAAAGTTACTGCTAGTGATATTTAGAAACTTATATGAATGTTGAAAAATGACTAATGATGTTATTGTGCTTAAGTAGTACTCCACTATATGCTAGAGTTGTTAGGTTGTTGCTATTGTTGATGTTGTTGTTGCTGTTATTGTTATTGTTGAAGTTGTTACGGTTGTTGTGGTTGTTATTGATATCATTGATGATGTCGTGGTTATTCTTATTGTTGTTATCATTGTTGTTATTCTTGTTAAATACTAGTATATCATTAGATACTTAAGTTGTTGTTGTTACTATTGTTAAGTTGTTAAGTTGTTGATGTTAACTGGTTAAGTCGTTGTTGGTGCTGCGTATGGTAAGTTAAGATATTGTTATTGTTCTTGAGGTTAAGTTGTTAAGTATTTGATGTTGATGTTAAGTGGTTAACTTATTGTTGCTGCTGCTTATGGTAAGTAGTTAAGATGTTGTTATTGTTCTTGAGGTTAAGTTGTTAAGTTGTTGATGTTGATGTTAAGTGATTAACTTATTGTTGTTGTTGCTGCGTATGATAAGTTGTTAAGACGTTGTTATTGTATTGATGTTAAGTTGTTGTTGTTGCTGCTGATGTTAAGTTGTTATGTTGTTGTTGTTGGTCTTGTTGTTGTTTGTGGTTGTTAGACACCACATTTGAATAGGTTTATGCATCATGGTGTCAACATTGTTGTTGTTGTTATTGTTGACCCAATTGTTTTCGTTGTTGTCATGTTAGTAGGGCATTATCGGGTAAGGTATCCCGTTCAGGTATGGTATCATGGTCCCGCGCTTGTCTTTGTTGTTAGTAGGGCAATATCGGGCAAGGTATCCCGTTCAGCCATGGTATCCTGGTCCTGCGCTTGTCATTGTTGTTAGTAGGGAAATATCGGGCAAAGTATCCGGTTCAGGCATGATATCCTGGTCTTGCATTTGTCGTTGTTGTTAGTAGGGCGTTATCGGGCAAGGTATACTGTTTGAGCATGGTAACTCGGTCCCACTGTTGTCACTGTCGTTGTTAGTAGGGTGTATCGGGCAAGATATCTTATTTGGGCATGGTATCCCAGTCTTGTTGTTGTTGTTGCTGATGTTGTTAATTTTTGATGTTGTTGTTCTTGTTCTTGGTGTTAGTTGTTGTAATGTTATATGTCTCATGAATGTTGTATGTGATGCCTTGCTATTCTGTCAAAGTTGTGGTTATAAAGTGTATTGCTTGTTTATCTCTCTTACTATAAATCCTACTTGAGTGTATGATGACTAACCCCTTTGTTGTGGCTATGCATACACCATTGTGTATGTATAGATGATGTGCTTGTACGTGTTGATGTTGACGGACCCGATGAGTGGTTATGCTCTCGGAGTTACCGTAGTTAGAATTAGATAATTTTTGCTATGGATTAAAAGTTATTTTTCCGCTGTACTTTTGTAAGGGTGGACCTTGAACTATTGTGACATTGGAAATTTGGGTTATTTACTTTACTTAGAAGTTGACATTTTTTTATATTTCCGCAAGTTTGTAGATGTGATGTCTTCACCCCGTTTAATGAAAGTTTTATTTTGGACAATATTTGTTTCTAGTTGTTTTTCCTACTTATGTTATATTTATACCATAACGTGGTAGAGGGTCTCACAAAATGCATATCAAAGTTGATGTTGAAATAAAAATAGTTGAGTAATATATATATATATATATATATATATATATATATATATATATATATATATATATAGTGGTTCATGAACCAAACGAGTCAACTATACCTAGCTCAAGTTAGGCTCATTTATTTAACGAGCTAAATTTTCTGCTCAAGTTTAGCTCATTTGGTTTATGAGCCAAGTTTAACGAGCTATTTATCGAGTCAAATTTCGAACTATATTTGAGTTGGGTCGGTTCATTGCCACTCCTAACCACACTTCATATCTCACCTCTTGAATACTCAATCAAACCGTTTCTTGTAGGATCATCTACTTGATTTTAGCTCGTTTCAAATTAGAGTCCCCATCATGTATACTTACAATGTCTTGCTGCTTAATTTGTCCACTTCTTAATCCGAGAAGCCTAATACTCCAATTTTGGAGAGCAGGTTAAAAAAAGGAAATAAAAGAAACAAATAAAAAATAAAAATCCTGATGACTAAATGACTTAGAGACTGGGTCAAAAAAAAAATGACTTAGAGACATTGATTAAGATGCATTCATTATGATATGGATCAATTTTTTTATCAAAATTATGATATGGATCAAACAAATACTTAGAGACATTTATTTCTTTAACTTTTTTTAAACAAAAAAATGTTGATAGAGTCTCGTTAAAACCTTCTGATGAAAAGTCTTTTTTAGGAAAAACCATTAAGAAGGAAAAACTACTCCACCTACAATTTATTAAAAAAAGTGGAAATATACAAAAGACATGGGGGGACTAGGCCAATACTCATGATTAAAACAACATTACAAACAAAAGGAAAAAGAAGCAACCCTATTAAAAGGAAACCAATCCAAAGAAAGATAAACAAAAATTTGAACCATTTCTCGATTTGTGCGTGTCATCCTTGCGCAGGGGCCATACTAATCTTCTCTGTATCATTCCAATTTTATCGCATGTCCCCGAAGGGACAAAAAGAAAAAAATGATATCGATTAGAAAGTTTGCTAAAAATGTCCAGAAGAAAAAATTATAGGCAACGTGGTTAGTAATTAGTGTGCTAGTGGTTAGAGGGGAGGGAGGAGCTGTAACACCCCCTTCCTATTTAGTCTATTATTTTAATAAATTCGAAAATCAGAGTCTACGAAAAACCTTTAGTGCGACCACTAGAGGGTGCCACATTCAAACAACCACATTAGTCTCCAAATAATAATTAAAATAACTCCAAAAAGGTGATACATAGCACCATAAATCCGTACGAGAGATAGAAATCGTAGCAGCGGAAATAACAACCGAAATCTGATGTCTGATTATCCAAAGAAATTAAAGCATAACATAACATAAACGACAAAATCTAGCTATCCCTCCCCGGTGCTACGTATCAGAGCCGACTCGACAAATACTAGCGGAAGGTGCTCGCGTCACCTTCAGTCACTGTCACCTGCAGCGTTGCCACATAGGAGCAACATTCCAAGCAGAAAGGGTGAGTCTCATTTCATAGAAAATAGTAAATAAAACATGCAACTCAATAAGATAAGCATTAGCACACCAACACCGTAAAATTCAAACAACTTCATCAATAGTCACACACATCCGAAACAACCACCAGAAATGTATGCAAGTGCATGAGATGCAGCCCAACGCCAAGGGCATATGCATGTGGATCCATCACCAAAAAGGCCCGAAGGCATTCACCAATCACCAAAAAGCCCGAAGGCATTCACCAAAAATATTTTACGAGGCCGAGGCCTATTCACCGAAAATAATGCACATGCCTATGCGACGCATGACTATGCAACACCACACCAAAATAGCAACGAGAATAGCACATAGAATATTCGCCAATAATTTTATTTACACCCAGTCACCAATAGGGGTCATAAACCCTCAATCACCCAACATGAACTCACTGTTAATCCCATCACCATTAAAACAACCACAATAGTTAAACGCCACACCAAAAAGGACCAATTCAACATCATAATAATTATTTTAGCACCTAGGGACTAATTTAGCACCATAATATTTATTTTAGCACCTAGGGACTAATTTAACACTATAATAATTATTTTAGCACCTAGGGACTAATTTAACACCATAATATTTATTTTAGCACCTAGGGACTAATTTAACACTCACCTAGGCACCCTTGCACTCCTAGGCGCCAAAACAAGCACACGGGGCAGCCAAATGGCGCCCCACACACTATTCACCGCACAAAGACTCTACCGGCCCAAAGAACACACGTAATTGTCACACCCTCAGCGCCATTTCAGGGAAATCGCGCCCCTCGCGCCTACACGCCACAAAGCACCCACAAAATACACACACAGGGCGTCATTTTCAGGGGAATTTGGCGCCCCTCCCGCCTACTGCACCAAAGACACACAATCTCACACCAAAACAAAGACCTAGGCGCCATTTTCGAGTGGAATTTTGGCGCCCCTCTCATCTGCTGCCACAACCACACAGACACACACTGAATGCACACACACAGGCGCCATTTTCGAGGATTTTGGCGCCTCCTCTCGCCTACCTGCACAATTGCACAGATAAACACCGAATGCACACCTGGGCGCCATTTTGAGGGATTTGGCGCCCCTCTCGATCTGTCTATCTATTTTTTTTTTTTTTAAACACCGACAACAACATATATACATTTTTAAGACACCAACCAGCAACATGTATATACTTTTAAACTCAGACAGCAACATATATACAGTGGTAAAACGCAAAAACAGCTACATATGGATTTTATAGAACACCAACAAGAATTATATGGCTCATACAACAAAGACAACCAAAGACTATATATATATCTAACACAAAGAATAAAGACATATGTATATTCAGAATCAAAGATAACAAAGAACATATATAGTTTGTACTACAAAGAATAAAGACATATATATATATATATATCCGTAAAAAAAGATAACAAAGAACATACATATGTTATACTACAACACAGCGCCTATATATTTCACAAAACCGTACAATTCAATCACCCATGTCCTAATACTCAATCCTATGGTTCCATATTTTAGAAACTATTGGCTATAAAAGGAAACTCCCCTTACCTGATAATTGAAGGAGAATTCCACACTTGAGAACCCACCAAAATCACCACCACTCCAAGCTTCGTTCTTCCTCTCAAACTCACGCTAAAATCCTTCTTTTGAACACAAGGAGAACAGCCCAAAAAAATAAGAAAAGGGGTTGAAGATTACAAAAGGAGAAGAATGGAGGAGAAAGGGTTAAACGAATTACCTACAAAACTTGAGAGAAATTTCTTCCTCCCCTTCTTCCTTTCTCACGCCGCGCGGTTCCTCTCACTCTCTGCTCACGGTGCTTTCTATTTTCTTTGATGGGAGAATACAATGCTTAGAGGACCTTTAGGTTATGAATAGGAATTGGGCCAACTAATGGGTTTGGGCCCTATTCACACCCCTCCTTTTAATTCAAATCACCTCCTGAAATTAAATAACTCCTAGTTAGTTAATTTATTTAAATAATTATTGTAAACCTCTAATAACTTAATTAAATACTTAATTAAATTATTTCGGGTGTTACAATCCTCCCCCACTTAGAAAATTTCGTCCTCGAAATTACCCGAGTCGAATAACTCGGATAGGCCTCTTTCATTTTGCTCTCCAATTCCCCAAGTCATGCTTTCGCCAACGGCTCCCAACCAAACCACCTTCACTAGGTTGATTTCCTTACCTCTTAGGACCTTCACTTCACACGGCCTTCAATTCTTACTGGCATCGTCTCCACCGTGAGGTTTCTCTCACTTCCACATCGTCCATCCGAACCACGTGGGATGGGTGGGAACATACTTCCTCAACCGAGATACATGAAATACGTCATGTAAATTTTGATTAGGTGGCAAGGCCACTCAGAAGCAACCTTCCCAACTCTCCGAGATCTCGACACGGGCCGATAAAGCGAGGGTCAACTTCTTAGACTTCAGAGCACGCCGACACACGGCCGTGGGAGTGACTCTCAAGAATACGTGATCACCAAACTTGAAATTCCAAATCTTTCCTCCTCTTATCGTGATAACTCTTCCATCACTCTGCGAAGCTTTCATTTCCTCCCGGATCATTTTAACCTTCTCTCGTAGTTTCACGGACTATTTCAGGACCAAGTACCACACTCTCCCCGATTCATACCAACACAGAGGAGTCCCCGCACCTCCTACCATACAATGCCTCGAAGCGGTGCCATCCCAATACTCGAATGATGATTGTTGTTGTAAGTAAACTCGACCAAGGGTAGATGAGAATCCCACGAACCTCCTTGCTTTCAAGAACACACGCTCAAGAAATCTTCGAGCGATCGATTAGTCCTCTGCGTGCGCCCATATCTGCTGCGGGTGGTGCGCCGAACTCAACCTCAATTTAGAACCCGTGGCCTCTTGTAAACTCTTCCAAAATTCAGAAGTGAATCGGGATCTCTATCGGACACAATGCTCATGGGGACACCCGTGCGGCCTTCACAATCGTCTTCACATAAATCTCGCCAACTTCGGGGCCAGGATAAGTAATATTAATAGGCAAGAAGTGAGCGGACTTCGTCGATCATCCACGATTACCCAAATAGCGTCAAATCCTCTTGCGGTGCTTGGCAACCTGATCCACAAAGTCCATGGAAATGTCATCCCACTTCCATTCCGGAATCTCCAACGGTGCATCAACCGCGAGCTTCCGATGCTCCACTTTTGACTTCGGCAAAGTTAAACAGCATACACAAACCGAGCCACATCACGCTCATACCGAGCCACCAAAACAACTTCTTTAAGTCTTGATACATCTTCGTAGCTCCGGTGTATACTTAACTTACTCCTATGGCCTCTTCGAGAATTGCCTTTTAATCTCTTCATTATCGGTATACAAATCCTCCCACGGTACCTCAATACACCCTTGCGCATCGATCTCATAGTCTTTATCATCGAATTATCAATCCCTACCGCGATCTCCACCACCTTAATATCCTCGCTGTCGCTTCTCTAATAACATCCAAGAATTCATTATGGATCTTCAACATACCCAATCTGACGCTCTTAGATGTCAGCTCACAAACCAGACTCATATCCCTAAACTGCTCCACTAATTCGAGCTCCTTAACCATCATTGCTGACACGTGCAAGGCCTTCCGACTCAAGGCATCTGCCACCACATTAGCTTTACCCGGATGATAATTTAAGCTGAAATCGTAATCCTTCAACAACTCTAACCATCTCCTTTGCCTCATGTTCAACTCCTTCTGATCAAATAGATATTGCAACCCCTTGTGATCACTGAACACCTCAAACCTCGAACCGTACAGGTAATGTCGCCAAATCTTTAATGCAAACACAATTGCCGCTAGCTCCAAATCATGAGTGGGGTAATTCTTCTCATGGACCCTCAATTGTCTAGATGCGTAGGCCACCACCTTACCATTTTGCATAAGGACACCTCCTAGTCCCATCTTAGAAGCGCCACAATATACTACTAAAGGCTCTCCCGATTTTGGTAACGTCAACACACAGAAGTGGTCAACCTCCTCTTCAATTCATTGAAACTTTCCTCACAGCGAGAATCCCAAACGAATGCCTTCCCTTTACAAGTCAGCTGAGTTAGCGGAAGTGCCAACTTCGAGAACCCTTCAATGAACCGTCTATAGTAACCGGCTAGCCCCAGAAAGCTTCTAATCTCAGTAACCGACTTAGGAGCCTCCCACTGCATTACCGCATCAACTTTGGATGGATCTACTGCTATACCATCCTCAGAAATGATATGCCCAAGGAAACTTACTTCCTTCAACCAAAAATCACATTTAGATAGCTTAGCATACAACTTCCTATCCCTCAGGATCTCCAATACTGACCTCAAATGCTCGACATGCTCTTCCTCGGACTTGGAATAAATCGAATGTCGTCGATAAAGACCACCACGAAACGATCCGGATACTCATGAAAATGCGATTCATGTACTCCATGAACACCCCGGAGCATTCAGAACCCCAAATGGCATCACCGAATATTCGTAGTGCCCATACCGAGTCCTAAACGCCTTGGAATATCTTCATCCTTAACCTTTATCCGGTGATATCCCGGCCTCAAATCTATCTTATCGAATACACGAGCACCCACCGGTTGATCCATCAAATCATCGATCCTTGGGAGTGGATACTTATTCTTGATTGTGACCTTGTTCAATCATGCCGATAGTCTACGCAAAGCCTCATACTCCCGTCTTTCTTCTTTACTAGCAACACTTGGGGCCCCTACTGAGAGATACACTCGGCCTTATGAATTTCTTCTCTAGCAAATCTTCAAGTCGCTTCTTCAATTCCGACAACTCTGCTGCGGACATCCTATACGGTGCCATAGACACGGGTCCAGTGCCGTGCACCAAGTCAATACCAAATTCCACCTCCTCTCGGGTGGCACATCGTGATTTCATCAGAAATACTTGTAAAAGTCCCGCACTCATCGGGGCAACTCGTCAATCTTAGTCCGCTCTCAAGAGACAATGACGCCATCAAGGCAAACAACTTAACTTCGCCCTCATTATCTTATGCGGTGGCGCCAAACAGCAATAAAGCATTCTCCTTCGACCGGGGGGCGTAAATCCCTGATTTATTAAAACAGTTGATGTGGACATGGTTGTTCACTAACCATCCATACCTAATATGATATCGAGCCCTCCTAATGGCAAGCAAATTAAATCCACAAGAAACTCTCTATCGAAAACCAATAGAGGACACTTAACACACACGAGAGAGGTAGTCACCGAACCCTAGCCGGAGTGTCGATGACCATCTCCTTTTCATGACAGATAATTCTAGGTTCAACTTATCGGCACATGCAGTGAGAAACAAACGAATGTGTGGCACCGATCAACTATAGCAAGCAATTGAGTACCTTTAATGAAACACGCACCTCTAATCTCGTTAGCGCCTACGAACTCGCGAGAGCAAACACCTTCCCACTCGCCCGCTCCTTCTTTGGCTTGGAACACTTAGTACTAATATGCCTGTCTCCCCGCAGATTGTAACATACGACATCCTTCTTATCACGGTTGGAAGATATGTGCCCCACTTTCCCACACCGATAACACCTCTTCTCATCCTTGCACCGGGCGATGCGGACTCTTATGACTGTTTTCCCACACGTAGCAAGCTAATACCGGCAGCAGAGCATCTCCCCCACTTCGCTTAGGCCCACCAACAAACTTCCCCTTGCCCTTACCAAACAGGTACCTCATACGGCTTACTCCGACCGAGAAGTTCTTGTGTTTTTCTTTCATAACCCTGGAGTGAGCATTCTTTGTCCTCCTCAAAAATCCCGCATTTATTAACCAACACGGAGAACACGCGAATCTGTTGATACCCTATGAATTTCTTTATGTCAAGACGTAACCCGTTCTCAAACTTGATGCATTTAGAGAACTCAAAGATCCGCCCATCATAGTGCGGATAGAACTTGGACAACTCGGTAAATTTGGCAAAGATATTCGATCCACGGACATATTACCTGCTCAAGCCTCAAAAACTCAACTTCTTTCTTTCCACGGACATCCTCGGGTAGTACTTCCTCCGAAACTCTCTCGGAACACGGCCTGTGTGATCTCCTCATTGTCGACCATCAACCCTCGCGCTAACGGATCATCCACGACCATCGACCCTCTTTCTTCAAAGCGTATGCGTACCATAACGAACTTTCTCGAGCATCAAGATCTGATCCATTACGCGGAATATTCGCTCCATCTCTCCCAAACCACTCAAGGGCACCATCGTGGTTGTACCCGCCGCCGAAAGTAGGAGGTTCTCCCGCCTGGAAGGTAGCCAAAAACCGCGTTCCAGGTCCACAACACCACGCAGATCACCCACAACCCCCGGCCATAGCTCGCAATGCAATGCAAGTGCGGCGTCGTTCGCCCCGCCATTCTAGTATGCGCAATGTAAAACGTAATTGTAATCGATGAATAAAACTTAAGTGCTACATAACTTGACGACTAACTACACTGCACGGACAGACCGAATCGCTCACGATACCAATTGTAACACCCCTTCCTATTTAGTCTATTATTTTAATAAATTCGAAAATCGAGTCTACGAAAAACCTTTAGTGCGACCACCAGAGGGTGCCACATTCAAACAACCACATTAGTCTCCAAATAATAATTAAAATAACTCCAAAAAGGTGATACATAGCACCATAAATCCGCATTGAGAGATAGAAATCGTAGTAAATGGAAATAACAACCGAAATACTGAATACTGCTTATCCAAAGAAATTAAAGCATAACATAACATAAACGACAAAATCTAGCTATCCTCCCCGGTGCTACGATCGAGCCGACTCGACAAATACTAGCGGAAGGTGCTCGCGTCACCTTGATCCCATCACACTGCAGCGTTGCCACATAGGAGCAACATTCCAAGCGAGAAAGGGTGAGTCTCATTTCATAGAAAATAGTAAATAAAACATGCAACTCAATAAGATAAGCATTAGCACACCAACACCGTAAAATTCAAACAACTTCATCAATAGTCACACACATCCGAAACAACCACAGAAATGTATGCAAGTGCATGAGATGCGACCAACGCCAAGGGCATATGCATGTGGATCCATCACAAAAAGGCCGAAGGCATTCACCAATCACCAAAAGCCCGAAGGCATTCACCAAAAATATTTTCAGGCCGAGGCCTATTCACCGAAAATAATGCACATGCCTATGCGACGCATGACTATGCAACACCACACCAAAATAGCAACGAGAATAGCACATAGAATATTCGCCAATAATTTTATTTACACCCAGTCACCAATAGGGGTCATAAACCCTCAATCACCCAACATGAACTCACCGTTAATCCCATCACCATTAAAACAACCACAATAGTTAAACGCCACACCAAAAAGGACCAATTCAACATCATAATAATTATTTTAGCACCTAGGGACTAATTTAGCACCATAATATTTATTTTAGCACCTAGGGACTAATTTAACACTATAATAATTATTTTAGCACCTAGGGACTAATTTAACACCATAATATTTATTTTAGCACCTAGGGACTAATTTAACACTCACCTAGGCACCCTTGCACTCCTAGGCGCCAAAAACAGCACACTGGGGCAGCCAAATGGCGCCCATACACTATTCACCCTGACAAAGACTCGCGACCAAAGAACACACACAGGTGTCACACACCTCAGCGCCATTTCCGGAAATCGCGCCGCTCGTCGCACTACACGCCACAAAGACCCACAAAATACACACACTGTGGCGCCATTTTCGTGGGAATTTGGCGCCCCCCGCCTACCCGCACCAAAGACACACAATCTCACACCAAAACAAGCACCCAGCGCCATTTTCAGGAATTTTGGCGCCCCTCTCGATCTGCTGCTGCACAACCACTGCACACACACTGAATGCACACACTGTGGCGCCATTTTCAGGGGATTTTGGCGCCCCCTCTCAGTCTACCTGCACAATTGCACAGATAAACACCGAATGCACACCCAGGGCGCCATTTTCAGGGGATTTGGCGCCCCCCTCTCAGTCTGTCTATCTATTTTCTTTTTTTTTAAACACCGACAACAACATATATACATTTTTAAGACACCAACCAGCAACATGTATATACTTTTAAACTCAGACAGCAACATATATACAGTGGTAAAACGCAAAAACAGCTACATATGGATTTTATAGAACACCAACATCAATTATATGGCTCATACAACAGCACAACCAGCACTATATATATCTTCTAACACAAAGAATAAAGACATATGTATATTCAGAACGATTATAACAAAGAACATATATAGTTTGTACTACAAAGAATAAAGACATATATATATATATATATCCGTAAAAAAGATAACAAAGAACATACATATGTTATACTACAAAGACAATACTATATATTTCACAAAACCGTACAATTCAATCACCCATGTCCTAATACTCAATCCTATGGTTCCATATTTTAGAAACTATTGGCTATAAAAGGAAACTCCCCTTACCTGATAATTGAAGGAGAATTCCACACTTGAGAACCCACCAAAATCACCACCACTCCAAGCTTCGTTCTTCCTCTCAAACTCACGCTAAAATCCTTCTTTTGAACACAAGGAGAACAGCCCAAAAAAATAAGAAAAGGGGTTGAAGATTACAAAAGGAGAAGAATGGAGGAGAAAGGGTTAAACGAATTACCTACAAAACTTGAGAGAAATTTCTTCCTCCCCTTCTTCCTTTCTCACGCCGCGCGGTTCCTCTCACTCTCTGCTCACGGTGCTTTCTATTTTCTTTGATGGGAGAATACAATGCTTAGAGGACCTTTAGGTTATGAATAGGAATTGGGCCAACTAATGGGTTTGGGCCCTATTCACACCCCTCCTTTTAATTCAAATCACCTTCTGAAATTAAATAACTCCTAGTTAGTTAATTTATTTAAATAATTATTGTAAACCTCTAATAACTTAATTAAATACTTAATTAAATTATTTCGGGTGTTACAGGAGCAGAGTTCGAATCTCGTACACCAACAATGTCTCTTGCACTCAACCATATAAGTTATCCTTCTGGACAGTTTGCTGTGAATGATATTTGTGTTTTTGTATCTTGTTGGGACACTCGTGATTTCTTTCCATCCCCGCTTCATGGATTAGTTGGTCTCGACCCCATCCGTAGGACATCCTTCGGAGGTCACCATGTCATTGCACACAATAGTCGTGTATCTTGCAAGATCCAACTCAGTTAACACATCGCTTCTACATTAAAGACCTCCATGATGTCGCTGGCGTGGTGGATAAATTCGAACTTTGACATAGTACTGTTGGTGGAGATGTCTTTTGTAGGAGCTTGACGTCGTTGAGGTCAGCCATGTCCTTTTGGTGGTGGACCAAGTAGCCCCTACAGGCCAAGTCTCACCTACGGGCCAAGGTGCCTCCGCAGGCCAATAACATAATGTATATTTCTTTTATGTATTGGTAATGATTTTTTTTACTTGATGCATATGTAATAAGAAGATAATATATATTTTTATACATTGGTAAGTATAATATAATTTTATCAGGTTATGCGGTTTAGTAAGTGACCATTCGATTTGACCCCTGTCGACCAAGTGCATTGGTCGGGTCGATTTTAATAATATTGCCCACAGTACAAATTTCTGATCACTCCAAAAAAACTCAAAAAAAAATTCTACTTAATATTTTTTTCTCACTCCTCTATTATTTCTCTCTCTCTCTCTCCTATCTCAATCTTCTCTTTCTCTCCTATCTCATTCCTCTCTATCTCTCTCTCTCTCTCTCTCTCTCCTATCACAATCTTCACTTTCTCTCCTATCCCATTCCTCTCTCTCTCTCTCTCTCCTATCTCAATCTTCACTTTCTCTCCAATCTCATTCCTCTCTCTCTCCTATCTAATTTTTTTCTCTCCCTCTCTCTATCTTTTCCTCTCACCTCGCTTATATCATCACATATCATGATCTCTGTCCCTCATCTCTTTATTTCTTTCCCTCTCTACCTCTCTCATCTAATCTCTCTTAGTTACAGCTCCGACCAATCCACATTATTCGTTAAACAATGCCATGTCCTCCCACGTTGGCATCTCCCAAACCTTGAAAATGAAAAGTGTTACTAGCTACTTCCTCCGTTTTCATATATAAACAAAAAACGGCTACGCACACTTATTAAGAAAAGTTAAAAATAGTAAGAAATAGCATTCCTAAATTACTCATACTAACTTTTCTTGAATAATGTGAAAAAGAAGAAAAAGTTGAAAAAACCAAGAATTACTTGCATTGGGAAAAGAAAAAGTAGAGCAATCAATAGGGGTAAATTCGGTATATTAACTAAAAGAGCTTTGACTTTTTTATATTTAATAATTTGACTTTGTGAGTATTTTGCTTATATACGAAATGTAGAGAGTACTCTCTCTAGTCTATTTTATAAGCAAAAAGTGATCTACGCAAATTGATATATTTGGTTTAAAATTTAGACCAAACATATCAACATATGTTGATCAACGTTTGTTTATAAAAGAAATCTGAGAAAAACATTAAGAAAAACATATCAACATATGTTGATCAACTTTTGTTTATAAAATAAAATAAAAACATTAAGAAAAAACACAGAAAGATGCCATGAAAAGTAAAGGACTTCTTGGACAATCAAATTAGTGAATTTCCTTCACTGCTCCTTGTGGGTCATTTTGCGATTCAGATGGAATCATGGAAACATCCATACCCCAATATTTTAAGCAAATTATTTAAAGGAGAGCAAATGAATAAAATGGCAGTTCTGACTCGTGACCGCATATAGCCGCCCACTTTCTTTCATTCCTCACAAGCACCGTGTCACGTGGCGCTTTAACACGCAACCTTCTCTCAGCCCCACCACGCTTTACTTATGACGCGTCGCCAACTCTGCCGCCGAAACTTCCCCTCTTTCACTCTCCCACATAGCGCGTGTCCTCACTTCTAAACCTCAATATCCTCCACTCCACTTCACTCAATTTCCATGGTTAAATGCAAGCAAATGAATTCCATGAATTGGAAATCTTTAAAAACAACTAAATATATTTTTTCTACAAAAAAATCATAATAATACTTTAATTGATCCTTAAAACCCTATTTAATAAAGTTTAAATTTAGTTCTTCTATGAGCATATTATTTCATCAAAATATAGTTGAATTATAAATATTATAAATTATAGTCAAAAAAATTATAAAAAATTAAGTGTTTTAAAGCTTGAGATGAGACAAATATAAATTCATTCTCAAGTTTTTTAAAGCTTCAAGTTATTCCTAGCACCTTAAAAAAAATCAAAAAATAAATTATATTTTAGTCCCAGAGTATTTATTAATTATAAAAATAAGTTAATGTAAAAAATGCATTGGTGTGGAAAAGAAAGAGAGGAAAATAACCAAATGGAAAGGGGAAAGGGAAAGTGATACAGCCGCTAATTGACAAACCACTTTCAAAACTAAACTAATTGTGCTTCCTTGCTTTGCTTATGTTCCTTCCTCTCCCACTTCTTCTTTCCCCTTTGAATCTTCTTCCCCCTTTTTTGTTTTACTCTTGATATATCTTGCTTCTTACTCCTCCTCCTCACCTTGTTACTATTCATTAAAATAATTGAATATAATTATATTCGCCTTCAGTTGCACTTGCACCAAATACTACAATGCCAGCTACTTTCCCTTCAATTACTCGGAACTCGGAAGCAACCAAAGCAGCCGCATTAAATTAAACTGGTGCGAAAAGTAGATTAAATAAAGGATTAAACAAAACAACAGTTATCTGGACGGCAAAAGTGGTACACGTGCCGGCCACATTGAAGACGTACCCAACCGTCAACACGGAGCGCTTTCTGTGGACCCAAAACAGGATACTACAAAATGGGTGATTCTAGGGTGAAAGAGCAAATCAAATCTTTCACCGGTGAAACACTAAAATTGATCGTTGGATATTGTTTAAAATGCCATGAATGGTTAAGATTCAATCAACCCATATTAAATCTCAACCATTGATGAATTTTTATACTACATCCAATGGTCAATTACCGGTGAAAGATTTGATTTGCTCTTTCACCCTAGAAAGACCCCTACAAAATCTGCTAGTAATTTGTTTGCATGATTCGCCGTCGGTGCACCAACACAAAGATCGCTTAGCTCATTATTTAATTTAACAGCTCTGGTAGAAGAAAAACGAAGGAATGAGGAGGATAGGAGGAGATAATTATTTTAATTTTCCTATGTTTACTTTGGAGGTAAAGGGAAGAGTCTCCTTAACTTAATTTTGGCTGCTCTTTAATTTTAGTTCCACTTGTTAAGTACTAGGGAGACAAATGCATATCTCTCTATGTGTACCAAAAAATAAATAATGCATGTGTCTCCTCCTAATTAAGTTTATGTATATTTGTATTATGTGCCAAAACTTAATTATATTTATGCTCCCCCAACCTTGTAACATAGTATGAACTTTTTAACAAATTTATTTGTCTCATTCTATAAGAATTTCTTTTTCAATTTTTCAGTTCTATTAATTATTTTGTTACCGAAATACCAATAATTAATTCATAATCTCACTCTTAAGAAAAAAAGGGTGACGAGTCTCAATATAAAGTTACCTATAGGTAATTAGTTGAGTGCAAAATAGTGAGTTCGAATAAGGAAGCTGATATCAAAAAGATTTTCATGTACTTAAATAGGAAGAAAAACACATAATCGCATTTAATGGGAACCTGATTGCTCTATTTTGGTGCATGAAAATCTCTCTAGTATTATCTTCCTTTGGGTCTCGAGATCCAAACGACATTATAACTAACAAAAAAATTATTGTTGGGGAATCTCGACAAACATAACATGTTGGGAATCTAAAGTGTGAGAAGTTTCACATCACCTAGTAATGAGCAAATTAAAGAGTATATAAGAGACGACACCCACAAATCTATCACTTTAAGATTTTAGGAACAAATGTGACCAAACCTCTTATTACTCATAATAAAAATAAAAAAATCCCAACAAGTGGTATCAAAGTACGTACATTGGAGTGTGGCCCAATAATAATCATTATTACAGGTTCCACACATATATATGCCGAGATTCACACTTGAGGGGAATATGTTGGGCATCTCAAGCGTGAGAAGTCCCACATCGCTTGAAAATAAGCAAAATAAAGAGTATATAAGATGATACACCTATGAACATATTATATGTCATTCTGAACAATATATACTAGGGATTCCTTGAACAAAATGTTGAATCCCACTCAGGTCTATTATATTCAAGTGAATCATGACACCATGCAAATATATATTTTTTGTCCATTCAACATTTTTTCAATTTATAAAAACACAAAAATATCCATAAGACCAATATTGAAGGCCTTTAAGTCTCGAGTGGCGCCTCAAGGTATCCTCTCAAACATATCGACTCTTTGATTGGCGGTGAAACTCATCCTTGATTTGGCTAATGAAGTGAGGAAATTAAATAAACAACTTTGGTGAAACTCATCCTCGATTTGACTAATGAAACGAGGAAACTAGGTTTTTTAGTAAATTTTGTTATGGTTTTCTGTCAAACAAATTAATTCGAAAGATAAGATAAGAGGACTCGATTAGATACTGAGTTTACTAGTTGACAACTTTACAATACTAACCCCAATTTGCGTGCGTTTGAAGAGAAAAATGGTTTAACATAGAACTCATTTGTGCAACCAATCGAATTGGAGATTCTAGTTTAATCACTAAGTTGAATTCGAAATAAATAGTTAGTACTAATCACTTGAACAAAACAAAGGAATCAGACCCAAAGAGGGCTGAACATCATGAATTCCCCCAAGCACTTTGTACTAATGGCTTTCTAAGGTGTTAATAAAACAAAAAAAAAATTGAACAATTTGCGGAATTCAATCCGGACAAGGAAAGAACGACAAATTCCTTAAGTGCACAAGTTAACAAGAAGTAAAACAAAGTGCCAAAACAAAAGAAAAAAAGGAGTGAAACACTCGATTGTCACAAAAGTAAAAATGTATTTAATTGAAAGAGTTTCGAAAATACAAAAGATTGGCTCAAATATACAATATTCACCACAATTGCCAGAAATCCTGTGTAATCAAATGTGTTAGGCGTGATGGGTTACTGAATGTTATAGAATCACCCATAATACTACATACATACTGCTATTTATAGAGTCACAAGCAGAAACCTACTAATTGCATGGTGGACACATGTCCCCTTTAAAAGTAATTAAACAAAGATTAAAACTAACTAATGACTGCTAATGATTGATGTCACACGTCCTCTCTTGCGACTGGATATTTTGCAACTCACCTCGTGTTTGAATCCCCTCTGAAGAAAACGGCCTTAACCGCCACTACAAAAAAAAACGTGATTTAGCGACGCACAATTCCCTCGCTAAAGCACAAAAATCCCTCGCTAATGTACTTTAGCGAGGGAATTAGCGAGGATCCAAATCCCTCGCTAAAATGCTCCTCGCTAATTTAGCGAGGAATTAGCGAGGAAATTAGCGAGGAATTAGCGAGGGAAATTTAGCGAGGGAATTAGCGAGAGAATTTTAGCGAGGGAATTAGCGACGAAAAAATCCCTCGCTAACTAATTTTTTTTTTTTTAAAAATGCATCAGAACATTATCATATCAAGAGGCTAAGATACAATTTTGAGCTCCTCAATCCATCAGAAGGACTTGTTTTTTTTATATATATTTATTATTATATTATTTTTCTGAAGCATATTATTAAAATGAAAATTATATTATTTATTTTTTGTCAACAATGAATTTTTTTTTGTGGTTGTGGTGGAAGGTGGAGAGAAGAAGAGGGAAATAGAAAAGAAATTCATAGGTGGTGGTGGTGGTGTCGTGGGTGGTGGTGGTGGTGGTGGTGGTTGTTGTGTGGTGGAAGAAGGTGGCGAAAAGAAGAGGGAAAGGGGAAGTCATAAGAGAGAGAGAGGAGAGGAAGAGGAGCTCTAGTGGTGGTGGTTGTGTGGTGGTGGTGGTGGTGGTGAAGGGTGAATTAGGGTAGAGAGAGAAGGAAGCTAGGAGTGAGGATGAGAGGAGGTGGTGGTGGTGGTGAAGAGAGAGAGGGTGGAGAGAGATGTTTTTGATGAAGGAGGGGAAATGGGGTTTGAAGATGTAAAATGAAAAGAGAGTTTTTGATGAAGGAGTATGGTTGGAGTGATGTAAATAAGGAGATAAAGGTGTGATATGATTTATCCAACGGTTAGTATTATCTTTTATCAAAATAATCAACGGTAGAGGTACATCTTAAAGTTTTCACACGGATCACAATGTTGAAATTAGCGAGGATTTAGCGAGGAATCATTTAGCGAGGAATTGTGCGATTAGCGAGGAAATGTACCATCAATCAAAGAGTGTCAGAGTGTGCAGAAACTGTACATTTAGCGAGGGAATTGTGCATTTAGCGAGGGAATAGTTAAATTTAGCGAGGGAATTTAAAATCAGATGTTGTGTGTTACAGCTGTCTTTGAATTTAGCGAGGGAATTACCCCTTTTAGCGAGGGAATTTTTTTTTTTAAAAAAACAAATAGCGTATCATTAGCGACGGCCCTTTCCGTCGCTAATTCCCTCGGTAATTGATTTTTAGCGACCCACCTAGATTCCCTCGCTAATTTCCCTCGCTAATACTGTCTTTTTTTGTAGTGCGCCCTTCAAGTCTTCGTGTGTTGTGTCCCAGTCATCGAAACTTGCCTCAGAACCTTCCTCGATGTTGCATATATACCATCCAACTAGTATATTGTCTCTCAAATGCTCTTGCCTTGGAGTATCCTTCAAACTCCACCCTTAAAGATTCGCTGACATGTTCTTATAGCTAATTTCGAATTTGAAATTCAGCTATAACATTTGGTAAACAACTTGTGTGCTATTTTAGTATTGGGTGTTGTTGTGCAATCACAAAACGAGAACAACACATAAGTTTTCTTCGAAAAAATAATACCATATATTTTGAATTTCCAAAAGTTAGCGAAAACAATAGTTTTAATTTGAGAGTAAAAGAATTCCTTCATCGTGTAATATGTAGGCAAGGCAATGAAACCCATGCTTGCGGGTATCCATTCGATTTTCACCTAATTTTAATGGAGAAATTCCGCTTTGGCCGGCAATGAGGATAGGTTCGAGGATATCATCACCCACCTCAAATCTATCACATACTCCCTCCATTCTTGATTTTTGGTAGTACTTTTAGTCAGTGGCGGATTCAGGACCCTGGAGTCAGAGGTGTCAATTTTTTAAATACACAATTTGTTAAAAATATAATTAAAAACAACTATAATATATCTAAATAAATAAATTATACATTTCATAATTGTCCTCTACGTGATTTCATATTCTAAAATCTTTAAATAATAAATTATACATTGCAATGGGTTCCAAGTTACCACTCAGATCAAATGTTGTTGGTAAAAAAATCAAATTAAATAGACAAAAAAAATCAAAAAAATTTAAATAGCACTTACACAAAATACAAATTAATTAAATAGTACTAACACATATTACCAATTAAATAGTACTAATAGATTCAAAATTAGGATGGTAAGAACAATAACGGTTCCAAGGAGATAGAGAGAAAGAGAGAATTTTTTAAAATAAAATATAAGAGTGTGAGTGTGGTGCATTAGAGTGGTGCAAAATTTGGAACTTTGGTGCAAAACTAAAAATTTGGGTGCAAAATATATTTTTCAGTGAATGCAAAAACAGTTTTCCTTAAGGTATCGGTGCTAATTTTAATTTTTGCGGGAGTTCACTTGAACCCCTCAAACAAACGTAGGTCCGCCGATGCTTTTAGTTTTTTATTTTTGTTACAAAATAATAGTAGTTTTAACAACTAAATGTACAATTCACCAAAAAAAAATTCAAATATACTCTTTATTTTTATTGATACTTTTAGAGTCTCAAAGTAAACATTAATTATCCCAAGACTCATTTATTTTGATTTCAATTATCCCAAGACAACTACAAAAAAGATATCATAGTACTTAGCTAACAAAAATTAATGGTATCTTAATTTGTGTGTAAAAGCTAAACACTAAAGATTAGGAACGGATGGAGTATTTAGTTTATTTTTATTTTTTTGGTATTTATTTTAATTTTCACCTCTTTTCAATTAGAAAACTTTATTTTGATATTTTTTTTACTTTATCATTAGAAAACTTTATTTTGATATTTTTTATTTTTTTTTCTATAAATAAAGGCAAAATCGAGTTAGAGAAAGGGTGAACAGAAATCAGAAAAGCAAAATCTAATTCTGCTAGAGATAGGAACGACAAGAGAAGCAAAACCTGATAGGCTGATACTGCCACACTGATCCGCCCGTTGCCAATGTACTAGTGTGATTAGTTATGCTTTAAATCTTGTTTTACAAGATGAATTCACTATTAAAAGTCAAACCTTCATTTGTAAGCCACATTCAAAGCTAACAATTGCATTTAAAGCTAAGCGGTTTAATTCATAATTTAATTCATTGTCATAGTTTATGGCAATTAAAACGGAAATGTCTGCGGTATGGTGGTGTATTCTTTTTCAGTTTAAACCTTAATATTCAGGGAGTAGTTGTTGTATCTTAGACGAAATTAAAAGAAATTGGCGGAAATGAAATCCCAAATCGATATGATATGATTTTCTTTTTAAAGCTATTATTGTGATATTACTATTTTCCATATATACGATAATAAAATAAAATTAAAAAAACCGAATGGTATAGTTTGATGATGAGAAAAGGAGCATAACCTCAAAACAAAATTAACATCAGCCAGGATTATATATTAGAGGTTAATGAAAGTTACAAGAGGTATAGAGAGTTTCGGATCATGTTCTTTAAGCTGGTCAATGGGAGAAAAAAAAAAGCATAAAACTAACTTATTTACATCAAAGGATGTAATTAACATCTTATCTTCCTGAAAATAATAGGAAATTAATCTTCCAAAAAAAAACAGCAAACTGCTTCCTGCTTTCAGCTTTTCTTCTAATTAAATACGGTTTGAAAATTTTTATAAAATAAAAAATTCATTAAAAAATTAATAATCCATTGGCGGAGCTAAGTTAAGATCGAGATTGAGAGCTCTTTTAGGTTGACAATCAACGACAGAGGATGAATCGGAATCGCTCTGAACACCACCGCTAAACCCGGTGTTAAACTCAACCGACACGCCGTCAAACCGAGGAGGAAACTGCTGGTTCAAAAACTCAGCTCGAACAGACTGGTCAAGAAAGAAAACCGGCCGCACAGGAGTAACCATTCCATCGACGGCACCACCACCAGCGGCGGCGAACTGCAGGAGTTGTTGAGGTTGGAGCGTGAGAAACGGAAAACGATCCATAACAGCACCAGCAATGTTACGAGGGCGCGTGACCTCACGCTCAGGAGCGGATGATTCAACGGTGCTGCTCTGACTGGGACTCTGGTTGTTGACAACGTTGTTGTCATCTTTAATGTCGGAGGGAGGCGGGAAGTTAGTTTTGGCCTTAGGACCACGAAATTGTCGGGCGGCGGCATCGTAAGCCTTGGCGGCTTCTTCGGCGGTGTCAAAGGTTCCAAGCCAAACGCGGCTTTTTTTACCGGGATCTCTAATCTCAGCAGCGTAACGACCCCAAGGTCTCTTTCTTACACCCCTGAAGTGGATCTCGTTAGCATTGCAAGGCTTTTTGGTTTTCACGATAGTCGTATTCTTCGCCTTCATAACCATTGTGATTTTTTGATGAAGAGGATTGTGGATAGGGATATAGATATGGGTTAGGTTTCTGATGTCAACAACGAGAAGAACGCAAGTACGTGAGTGGTGTGTTTGGTGTCTGCCTCGCTGTGGAGGAGAGGGGTATATATATAAAAATAGACATGCGATGGTAGAGTTGTTTTTTTTTTATTAATTTGTTGATTAAAAAAATAATAATGAATAAAGAAATTTGTGATTGATCTGGGATTGTGGGAGAGAGAGAGAGAAGAAAAGGTACAGTTAGGGGTGTTCAAAACCGAACCAAACCAATAGGGAAACCGCAAACCGAACCAAACCAAACCGAAAACCGCAAAAACCGCTGATCGGTTTTGTTTTGCTTCTTTTTTTCAGACCGCACGGTTCGGTTTGGTTTCGCGGTTTTGATTTCAAACCGAACCAAACCAAACCAAACCGCAAGTAACACTAAGGCTTGTTGAATTACAACCTTCCTTACTAACCGACTAACCCAAATGCAACTACAACCCAACTCTCACTCACTTACTAAATTTCAAATCCACTTAATTCTTTTTGACTCACTTACAAACAATCCATATTGTTATGCTATATTTAAAAATTACAACAAAATATTTAATTCAAATTCTTTTAAACATTGTTTTTATTTATTTGAAAAAAATTAAAAAGAGAGTGATTTATATACTACATATATTTGAGTAGATTTTTTCTTAAAGATTTATGTTAACCTTTTTATGTTAGTCTTTTTTTATGTTAGTTAATTTTAACTCTGTTTTAAATTATTTTGTCTTAGAAAAACCGAACTAACCGAACCAATCCAAACCGCATTTGTTTGGTTTGGTTTGGTTTTATTTTATTTTTAAAGAAAGCCCAACCGAAACCAAACCAAACCGCATGTAATTTTACCTTGCGGTTCGGTTCACTTTTTGTCTCAAAACCAAACCAAACCGCACCGCGAACACCCCTAGGTACAGTCAAAGAAGGGTATGGGTATGTGATGACGCCGCCCAAAGGAAAGAAAAGAGGAGATAACGGTGTTTGTTTGTTTAGGGGGTTACGTGGCACGCGGGAATTTCGAGACAAGCGGCGAAGGTGGGGCTGGCTTCATGCGTGCCGGCTTTTAACATAAGGGGCCGTTTTTTCGGCTCAACTTTATTCCTCATTTCAACCTTTGCGTCTATTACACTCGCACCCTTTTGCTACGTTTCTTATGGCAACAATAAATTTCTTGCCATTTTTTTTTACCTTGCAAAAAAAATGCATATAAAGAAAATACTTTATTTTGAGTCAATTTTTTTTATTTTTGATTTAAACATATAAAATAGAAGACAATCGTACTTCATATGTCTTTCTTAATTCATTAAATTTAAAAAATTAATTAGTATAATAAAAAGTTTACACTATTAATCAATAAAAGTTCTTGGTATAAGTGACTTTAAAGGTAGTTGAGATAAAATTAAATCATTTTTATGATATGTTATTTTTTGACTGATTGATAACATAAAAAATCTTTTACAACGACAGTGATATAAAACGAATTTGAATTTGAATTATCGAATGTTTAAAAAAATTAAATAATATGCACAGATTATTTACATACATTTTACAACGTCGACTCATTAGTAATGACACATCATATAAATATTTAACTATTATCTTATTCATTTTGAAAGGCACACATATCATGATTTTTTTTTTTGATAAAACATATCATGATTTCTTATTGATTATTGATATTGATATTTGATAATGTAAACAATTTTTACGTACAGAAACAGACACAACTTTTTGGATAAGTAGACCCTATGAGACCACAAAGACAACAAAAAAAACTAAGAAAAACACCTAATTAAAAAAGCTAAATTTGAAGATGCTGATCAGCAACTAAAAAAATAAAACACGCCATGCATCAAAAAGATTAAACGACACCCTATACTAATGAAATGAAAAACAAAACAAGATAAACACTTAGCAACACGAAAAATAGAGACACACATAAGTACTTCATGACCACTACTCAAACCACACCTCTTTCTAGAACTTCTACATAAACACACATAATTTTTTATTGTATTAAAAATGGTTTGTCTAGCAAACATTATATTCAATTAATATTTTGGATGTTTTTATTTAGCTAAATATTATCAGTTGTAAATTTTTAAGAGTTGATTCAAAAATTTGTTGAATCATTTCTAATTCAACCATGATGATTCTTATGTTATTTATTGTTTTTCATAATTAAAGTATAGATAACGAGTGTGGGTACGAGCACTTAGGTACTCAATGGGTAAGAGATATGACACTAAAAATGTTGCCAACGCAAAGACAGGCTCGTGCATGTGCAATATTTTCAAACGTGAAGGTACAAATTACAATCGGTGATAAGTGCCAATGACACTTACTTTTTGATTTAAAATATAGACACTTATTGAATCATTTGAGATAAATAAATATGTTTTACCCCAAAAAGAGTTTGATTTCACCAAATTTTAATTTAGCAACTATAGGTTTAGATTTAAGAGTTTGATTTTACTCTTCATTCTTATCTCAACTTTCTTTGGATTCTTTTCACAATTATTCCACTTGAATGATTATGGATGATATAATTGGTTGGAAAACTGATTATAAAATCTGAACTAGATAGAATCATCTACAACAACAAACATCTAGGAATAGATTAAGTGTTGTAGTCTTGTTTTACCTAAGCTTAATGCTATTGACATATCAAATGGTAGAGGAATCTTCATTTATATCAATCAATAGATGTTTCAACTTTGATTAAGGAATTAACTTAGTTGGATGCCAAAATAAGAATTGATATAGATTCAGCTTTGAAATCTTGTGATGTCATGAAATGAAGTTAATGAAATCCAATTCCAATACTTTTAAGTATTTGAATCACAACACCTTTCAAATTTCTAGTTTATGTTCTTAAGCAAACAACTAAATTATCCTCTTTTTACACTTCACTTAGGCATAAGATTAATTGAATGACTTATTAATATTACCAAATCCATGTGGATACGATTCGATACGATCTTAATCAGATTGGGACGACTATAAGACAAATTCACAAAAAAGTCTTATCAGTAGGGAAAGTCTTGAAGCTCCAAAAGGAATTTAAAATATATGTTAAATACATACTCATGTCTTCGCCAACTCATTGTAGTCCATCTCACCTAGTACGCCAAGTTTAATAAAAATTATTTTTAAGTTTTTCCCATTGTTTTAACCTACTTATAAATACTTTTATTATTTTCTCGACGTGTTTTTGGCGCAGTCAACTTGCCATTTTACATTATTTTGGCGGGTTTGGACTGACCAACGTCAACCCGTTAATTTTAAGTCCAAAAATATGGTTTGATTACATTTTAATTTATTTATTTTAATCCTGGGCTAGCCCACCAGCTCGCAATTCTCCGAGGGCGGCCCATCCTGACCCGTCAAAGTTTTATATTTATCTTTAATGCATCTCAACATTTCTTCAACTTTTTTAGTCAAAAACAACATTTCTGCAACTTCTTTTTTTTTGTTTATAGACGAAGTATCAAGTGTCGCGTGAAACTCACACATGCAACTACGAGGTCTCATGTTCGAACCTAAGTGATGATATTCAGCAATACAATTTTGACATTTACACAATTATCTATTTATTAATATTTTATTTACATTTCTCTTAAATAGTACACCCTCTGACTTATTTTGAGTTTCCTATTTACTATTTTTTCCCCAATAATGTCATCATTTTGTATGACAATTTGCTCCTGCCAATACTTAGTTATTGATTAAACCACTCAACCATAACAAAATGTTTAATGAGGATAAAGAGAGAATTTAAGAAAATTAATAATGGTAAAAATAAGAAAACAAGTGAAACGTTATACGCTATTTGCTAGTGTTTGAAAAAACACTAGTTGAAGTAGCGTTTAAAAAATGTTATATGCTACTGAAAAACGTTAAACACTAGTTCTTAAAATAGCTTGACCTGAGGCTCTCTCATAGGCATTAAAATATCCTTCAAGTGTCTACTATCTTGTTCATTATCCTTGCAAAAAAAATGCCATTAGCAAAAAAGTAGGTGTGTGAGGGAGGGATCCCCTCGACACACTCTAACACCATGAAGGTCTCCTCTAGCCTCTGCTCTCTTGAGAAGAGTAGTAAGACCCTCAACACAAATGATGAAAAAGTTAGGTAACAGTGGGTCACCCTGTCTAAGTCTTCTCCCTGGAGTGATAGGTCCCACTCCCAACAGTTTCCATACACATGGTCATCCATCTCACCCACTGCTCCTCAAAATCCAATTTCAACAACATTCCTTTCAAATGTCCCCAATCCACCCTATCATATGCCTTAATAATATCAATCTTGAGTGTCATTTCACACACCTTTCCTTTTGTTTTGCATTTCAAATAATGGAGTGTTTCAATAGCTACTAAATCATTGTCAAGGATAGAACGATTTTTCACAAAAGTCTACTGTTCCAAGGCAACACATTTTGGCAATAAAGATTTGAGTCTATTAGCAAGCAATTTTGAAATAATCTTATAAATGACATTACACAAAGATATAGGTCGTAAATCCCACGCAGAGGTAGTATTTTCGACCTTAGGAATTAGTACAATGTTTGCATCATTCAAATTTGGAGGAAACTCTTTCCAACCATTCCTTCTCTGTGTGGAATAACTCGACACCACATAAATTCCAGAACCTCTTAAAGAAAGCTTGATTCAAACCATCCAGACTGGCCAGTGCCTTATCAAATTGCATTTGGAAAAGAACTTGCTTAAACTCATCAATTACAAGTGGCCGAAGCAGCCTTTGATTATCCTCATTGGTAACACTTCTTTGAAACATGCTCCAATACTGCTTCATACTCACCCACCTTGATAAAGGTCAACAAAGTATTGTCTAGCAATCTCACACATACCTTGTTGTTCTGTGACTTCTCTACCATCCGACGTGCATTTGGAAAAGAGCTCGCTGAAACTCATCAATTACGAGAGGCTGAACCTCTTAAAAAAAGCTGGATTCAAACCATCTGGACCGGCCAATGCCTTATCAGAGTGCATTTGGAAAAGAGCTCGCTTAAATTCATCAATTACAAGTGGCCGAACTAACCTTTGATTATCCTCATTAGTAACACGCCTTTGAAACATGCTCCAATACTGCTTCATACTCACCCCACCTTGATACAGGTCAACAAAGTACCGTCTAGCAATCTCACACATACCTTGTTGCTCTGTGACTTCTCTACCATCCTCTCCTATCAACTTCGAGACATGGTTTCTTTTACGCCTCGCACTGCCATAACATGAAAAAACTTCATATCAGTATCCCATCCCGAAGCCAATACACTTTTGCCTGTTGCCTCCAAAACGCCTCCTCTTGCGCCAACAAAATACTCAAACGTTGCTCTGTCTCTACCATTAAGTACTGATTGCCCATACCTCCCATTGTTGTCCTTATTTTTTCTATGGTTCTTCGACACACATTAATTTCCTCCCTATATCTCGACCTCAAACGCTTCCCTCATTCGTCAATGACATCTGTGCAATGTTTCACTTTGGTTAGGAAGTCGCGATCCATTTTGATACCCCAACTATCATTGACTATAAAAGGTAACTCTGATTCATCCATCCATGCATTTTCAAATTTAAAGCTATAGTGACGAGCTCTCCTTACCCATTCATTCAACCAGGAGAGTGGTCTGATTTGTCAGACACACCATTAACAAGCTTTTCTCAGGAAAAGCATGAAGCCAACTCTGTTTAGCAAACACACAGTCAAGCTTATTTTCTTTAACATCCGGTGTAGCAGACCCCTTCACCATTGTAAATTGATACCCATCCATATATAGGTAATTCAAAGAGAATGTATATGATCAGGGGCGGATATACATAGTGGCTAGGGTGTGCAGCTGCACACCCTCCACTTATAAAAATCTCACCGATACTGCTATTGTAATTTTTTGTGACTCCATATTTTTTTTTCACATCCTCCCCAACCTAGTCTCTGCTATCTACACCACTCGTTAATACCAAAACTCATTTAGCCCAACCGAAAACTCCAAAAATTCTCCCTCACAAACACAACACTCCACCAACAACAAGAAAAAAACATGCTCTCACTGCAACACAACAACACGCACCGGAACTTGACATGCTTCGTGAGAGACAATTTATGAATGTCATAGAGTATCACTATCTTGTTAGAATATTTTATATTGTGTTGGAAATGCAACTTCAAGAACTAAATGATCATTTTTTGAAACAAATTCTCAGTTGCTAATTTGTATGGCTTGTCATAGTCCAATCAACTTGTTCTCTCGTTTTGATAAGGAAAAACTTGTTGAACTTGCAAAGGTTTACCCACGTGAATTCTCTTCAGCTCATTTGGTGATGCTTTATAATGAACTTGCGAGTTACATCATTTATATGTGTAGGAATGTTGAATTTGCATCTTTCAAAGGAATTGGCGATTTATCAGAGAAGTTGGTTGAAAAAGGAAGACAAATTGTTTATCCACGCGTTTATCTTCTGTTGAAGTTAGCAATAATTTTGCCCGTTGTGAGGAGACGACTTCCTTTTATAGGCGAGAAGGAGATAGTCGTTGGGAAGCAATGAATAGACAACGACTCTTTTGACTGTTGGACCGAAGACTGTAATGGCTCCGAAGACCGTAACGGCTCTGACTGGTCAATATGACCGTTGGAGGAGTCAACGCACGCAAAAAAAATCCGAAAAAATAAATATACACCACAAAGCCCAAGTCCGGCCAGTCAGATGGCGTCGCATGTGTGTGGTGGTCATTTTGTGTGCATCCTCTCCGATCCAAAAAATTGGGTATCCCTTGGAGCCCAACTCATTGGATGAGATTACCACTTATAAGCACTATTGAAGTGTCTAATCTATCCTAAGTGGGAGTTTTTCAATTCACGCATATAAGTTCCAATATCATTCAGCGATTTCAAAACATGAAGTCGCATAGGGACAATTATAAACATGTATGTGATTTTTTAACTAGCTTTATGATTTAAACAATTATGTCTTTACTTTTATTTATTATAATATAAAATTTTATTTGGTTAAATAGTTTGACCACTCTAGACTCGGGTCCTAGATACACCACTGTATATGATAGTATACCTAATTCAAAGAGAAGGTATGCCAATTATACAAATTTTTATGATAAAAAATATGATAGTATAAGGCATGTTAGTACTAAAAAAAGTTTTTATCATAAAAATTAGTATAACTAATTATTTTCTTAAGACTCACATAATTTTAAACAAAAAATAAAATGGGATGGATAGAGTACCATAGCTTAAATTTAGTCGATATTTTTTTTCATTGCAATATGATACATCATATACAAATGTAACGTGTCTCAATTCATAGTACGCTATTATTCATATATTTATTGTGATTTGAAGATTTTATTTCCAGATTACGTGTACCTCTTTTATAATTTTAAATTTGTGGTATATTTTAAATATAATTTTCTAATATTTTTTTCTGACCAAATTATTTTCCAATCTAAAAGAGGCCACATAATAGTTTTTTTTGTTGGTAAGACCGCATAATAGATTTGATATGTGGTTGGCGTCTCTATCCCAATTCCCAATAGTAATTCGCAATAATACATAATACAATATATTTCAATCTTAAATTCAAGATGACAGAATTAATACATAAAACTCCACGTTATGTTGTACCAAAACAAATACATGTATTTCAAGAGTATTTTTTTTTTTAAAAAAGAAACTGTTGAAAATTAATAATTTTTAATGATAGTAGTATTTGATATCATATTTTTAACCAAAACATATTTCTAGTGCTAATTAAATATATGTCAAGAAATATTTATCATATTTATAAAAAGAAAAAAGAAATATTCCGTCAAAAATAAAAAGAAAATTTATCATTATAAAAATTATAAATGATTTAATATATATATATATATATATATATACATATATATTTTATATCATCAAGCGATTACAAAATATCATATTAATAAAAAAATAAGCTATTTATAACTAAGAGTGTTTGCGGTGCGATTTGTTTGATTTTGACCCTAAAAACCATCTGAACTATAAGTTAAAAATAGATGTTTTTTGGTTTTGTTTGGTTGATTCTTAAAAAAAAATCTAAACCAAACCAAACAAAATAAATTTGGTATGGATATAGTTGGTTCAATTTTTTGCGAGACAAAATACAATTTAAAATAGCATTCAAATTAATTTATTTATTTCTAAATCTAAATACTACTACTTTTTATCTAAGCAAAATACTTGTGTGAGGAAAAGATAAAGGACTTGCCATATAAATATCAATAAAGGACTTGTGTGCAGGGGCGGATCTTCTAAAGAAATGCAGGGACTACTATGCAGTCCTGAGAAAATCATCATGAATTACTAAAATACACATGTTTTTAAATATCAACTATTAAATAAATGTAAACATCGCGAAATAACAACTAACCTAATAGTGTGCCACGTGGTTGAGACGCTCTAGATGTGTGAGCTGGTTGCGAGTTCATTTCCTTCTGCAGCCTTTTCTTAATTTTTCTTTTTTTGTCTCTTTAAGAGAACCATTGGATGTTGTTATTTATTGTTTATTATCGCGAAATATATATATGATATTTCTTATATTTTTTGGAATATTAATTTTATTCATATGTTTAATATTATCACATCTCTTATATTCAATTGAGTCTTTTGTGAACTCAAAATTATATTTTTAGCCATTTAATTTTGTCTATAAATTATTTTAATTGTATTTGCGTTTCTACGTATTTGTTCATGTGTTTCTGAATTTCTACGTATGTTTCACGAGCGGCCCACCCAGACTTTTTGTTCAAGATCCGCCACGGTTTGTGTGAGGAAGAGGCAAAATACTTTTTATCCATGGATTGTGTGAGGAAGAGATAAAGGACTTGTGGATTCAAGTTGATATAGACAAAAGCAGTGTTCTTGATTACAAAGAATTATTGGTAAAGTATTTCACGTGAAACAATATAAATATCAATAAATCAAATAAAAAAAATATTCCAAAGTCATTGAAAAAATTCAGTAAAAATTGTATTCATGCACCAATGAATAGAAGTCAAGCCATGAGTGTAAATGTGAAATTTAAATGCCCATGTCCACATGGCATATAGCAGTGTAGTGATGACATCATATATTATAGTATGGAATTAACCTACGTGAAAATCATTATTATAGTTTGGATATCATTAGGAGGGCCGGCCCAAGGCCCAAGCGACCAAGCAAGGGCTTGGGGCCCCCAAGAAAAAGGAAAAAAAGGGGCCTCCAAAAAAATAATTAAGCCCGACGAGCTACCATTATATAGTTGACAAAATTACATCAGGAGTTCTTTAAGTTATTTAATTGTAACAAGTTGGTCCTTTAAGTTTTTTTTGTACCACTTAGGTCCTTTAAGTTATTTAATTGTAACAAGATGGTCCTTTAACTCATATAATGTACACAATTATTAGTCATTTTTTCATTTTTTTCGTTCTGAAAAACTCAATTCGCACTAATAGAGGTGGCGTGGCCGTGATTTTGAACTTACATGTCACTGTCTTCAGAACAATTTTGTCATTTAAGACTAATGTCATGTAAAGAATTTGGTCCTTTCAACTTAAATGAGAAAGAAGATGAATCATCTTTTTTTTAAAAAAAAAAAAATTAAGTTGAAAGTTCCAAATTATTACATGACAGTCGTCTTAAATGACCAAATTCTTACAAGATAGATGATTGGTAGCCTCCTCCACATCGCCACATCAACTCTGTTAGTGCGAATGAAACTTTTTGTAATAAAAATAATAAAAAGCGACTAACTACAGACACATTATGTAACTTAAAAGATTTAAGTGTTACGAAAAAAACTTAAAGGACCAACTTATTACAATTAAATAACTTAAATGACTCTCAATATAATTTTGCCTATATAGTTTAGTCCGCTTTGTTTCATTAAGTTGTCTTCTGTCTTGATGGTCAAAGTGACTGCCCACATGAAGAGGAGCTGTTTTCGATTCTCTTGCAAGTGGTTTTTGCGTCTTCACTATTGCAGAGAGAAAAACCACTAACTTCACTATCCCATAAAAAAAAAAATACTGCACTACTATTGTTTTTCTTACACCACTGCACTCTTATAATAATAATAATAATAATAATAATAATAATAATAATAATAATAATATATACAATTAAGAAAAAAAAATATTTGGGGGCCTAAAAATTTGCTTTAGGCTTCAACATGTGTTGGGCCAGCCTGATCATTAGACACAAACAAGTTAACTAAAAAGTTCTATTAAGGAAGGAGCTAGCATAACATTTATGGAGTGACCAAATATAAAGAAAAATAATATATTAAACTCTTTTTTTACAAAAATTAAACTTGTTAAATAAGTAAATTAAAACCACAATATTGTAACTTGATCCATGAACCTAACTGAGTAGATAGGCTTGACTATTTGGAGACGAAATCCCATTTTTCATTGTGTTTTGTTTCTTTTGCTAAATTTTGGTCTTGATTACAAAGAATCCATCACTCAGTTTGGTTTGGTTTTGGTTGGTGGAAGAAAAATCACGTGTTGGACCGGACCGCACTGTTGACTGAAAAAACCGAATAGGTCCAATAAATATCAATTTTTTTGAGTTTTTTTTGTTTGGGTAGGTTCGATTTGTGAATTTTTATTGGATTGGTTCAGTTTTGAACACCACTACTCATATCTATCTTATATATGACTCATATCGGTAATTGTGATTAACTAATTGCATAAGAATATTTACACCAAGAATATGCAACCATTAAACTCAATTATAAAAGAGTTTAATTGCTACACATTTGTTGATGTAAATTATTTTACACTCATAACGAATAACAATTCACGGTATGCAGGGATGATATATGAAGGTGATTATTAGTTGACTCACTTCTTTTTAATAACATGTTAACTTGTAATTGGTTGATAATGTACGTAAAACATTTATACGCTAACGGTGTATAAAAATTAAATCTATTATAAAATAAGAATTTAAGTTTGATTTTGTTGTCAAACTACTAGAAGAAATGCACATTGTTTAGCTGAGTTATCTTCTAGAAGTTAGTAGTAGGCTATATTTATACTTCATTATGTCCTCGACCACTAGCTCTTCTGTTGAGTTATTTTCTAACCGATCTCTTTGTTCTCAACAAGCAGAATTATCCTCTTAACGTCTCAGCCTATGAATTGTCTTTAAGCATATTTTCTAGGTTTTTTTCTCCAAGCCCTTCTTATACGAGCCGTTTCTTGCTTCCTTTGGAACACATTTCTTCATTGAGGATCCTAGCCAACTCCATCATGGGTCATTTTCCTCTACATTAATGACCCTCTTGTTTTAGCTCATATTTGCACACCTCGACCCATGTGCACTCGGCCGAGCCTTCACCTCGACTAGGTCTTTCATTGGCCAACCACTTAGCAGATTTTGGATGTTAACGAATCTATATACAGTGTCAATGTAAGCAAATTTTTACAATATCAACTAATTAAGAAATGACACAAAAAAATATTTGACTTTATCTCAACATCATAAAAGTCACTCATACCATGATTTTGATTAATTGACGTTATAAACGTTTTTTAATATATATATATATATATATATATATATATATATATATATATATATATATATATATATATATATAGTATTTTTAAAAATATATATAAAAACTAATTAAACTCATAAAATAACAATTAATTAAAAGTTTTTTTTGAAAAACAACTACTAAATGGTTACTGATGATCCATTTGCTTGTAAAAAGAAATGTTCCGATCCATGGTGTTTGTTTCAAGTTATGTAAAATTACTCTCAGGAATAACATTCTCAGGAATATGATGATAGGAATAATAATCCTAGATATCTTCTGCAAAAGTGTTTGGTAAATTTTTAAACATTTCGTGAATAAGATAGTTATAGAAATTAAATAAATTTTTATTTTAAATTTTTCACATAATCATCATTGGAATCCTTATTACCAACATTTTTCGTGGGAATGTTAACGTTTATATGGAAGTTATCTCACTCCAGGAATCCTAACGCTTAGGAATAATTTTTTCAAACTCAGAATAAAATGAGAACGTTTCATTCCTAACCCATAAATTCCCTGGAATCTTAGTTCTAGACTTGAAACAAACGCCCCCTAAAAGTCTTTATTTATAATAATGAAAGAGAAATCGCCTCCCTCTTCTCATAAAGGCGACACCAAGTGTAGTTACGCGCTTTTCCAGAAGATTGATAGAGAAAGCAAATGCCAAATAGTGTAATCTGATTTTTGGATAGCATTGACCAAGTCTAAAAATATACTCCAAGTGTCGGTAATCAACTTAACATGAATTCATTTGTCAAAAAAAGAACTTAACATGAATTCATGGGTATATGGCCGTCTCTCCCCTTCTCTCTCTCTCTTGTGTTGTGTGGCACAGGCACTCTCACTCACACCAATCCATCACTATAGTAGAAGAGCTTTTTGAATCGTTTTTTGTTAGGTAAATGGGGAGTGAACCTGACCACTAAGAACGTGTACACGCGTCACTATCTTGCACTTGACGCGTCCTTTGAAACTTGAAACCAGTAACTCTCATCATTTTTGTTTTTGTTTCGGTGCCTGCCATCCGCACCAGAAATCGCGTCCCTGTCGCTCTCACTCCCGTTAACGCGTGTGAATGCTACTCGGCGGGTCACTGATCGCGGGTTTTCAATCGCTCCACGCATCGCGACAGTGCATTTAAACTTTGCATTTTGACCGCAAGATTTAGGAGAGAAATCAGTACGGACGCGTAGGGAGCGTGAAGTGAAGGTTCGAAAAAACAAGTCGTAAATCGTAATCTTGCTGAATTTGTGCGAAAGACCCCCCTGACCCTGACTCAAGAATACTGCTTGAATAATTAATTAAATTATCTTCAGTTGCCGCCAGTGCCTCAAAAACTTTTTTACCCCGAAACTTCCCTGCTCACTCAGTTCATAATCTTTGTAGTTAGGCTCTATTTGGAACGGGGAAAAAACTGGATTGCGGATAAACTAAGAAATAGCGGATAGCCTAATTTATAAATGATGAGGTGATAGCGGATAAATTTTTAAATGTTTGGAAAAATTAGCTGTTGAGCTAACTTATAAATATAAAACAACATGAATGAACAAATGTAATTAATGCTTGAATATGATAGAGAATAATCATTTAATGGTGAACAAACGGGGAATTTAATTAAAATAATAAGGGTAAAATTGGGAGAAAAAATTAAACGTTATAAGCTATAAGCTCAAAAGCTACTTCAAGTAGTATTTAAAAAAAACGCTATAAGCTAGTGAAAAAACGTTATAAGTTTGTCTTATCAAACAGTTACCACGAGTAGAGCTGTCAATGGGTTGAGCCCGGCCCATATGGCCAAATAACATTTGTGGGTCGGGCCGACCCAATATCCTATTGGGCTGCATATTTATGGTCTTACCCGTCCCCACATCAACCCATCGCCTGATGGGCCAGCCCAATGGGCCACGAATTATTGAATTTTTACCATAGTTTTTTCTCTCTAAAAATGAGCAACATACATAAAGACAATATTTTGGGAGTAACATACTACATAATACATAAAGGAAGAAGGAAGGAAGACGGCATTAACAATATTAGAGGCAAATACCCAAATGAATCAACAAGATCATAGCAACATTAACAGTATGAGAGGTGAAAAATAATACTGAAAATTTTACCCCTGATGAAGAAGGAAGGCAATGGTGATGACTGATGAGTGATGAGAGGCGACGATGATGACTGATGATGAGTGGAGAACGGAAGCAGAGAGCGCCAGGTCTAGGGTTAGAGCGAGTGTATTTGTGGAAACAAGAAGTGAAAAGGAGAGCGAATGAAGTGGTTACTTAAAGTGAAAAGCGTGTGTGAGTTACTCAAGTCAAATGGAATGTAGTTTTTTTTGTTAGAATTGAAAATTACAAACAAAAAAACAAATCGAGGCAACCCGTGGGCCGACCCACTAGACTGGGCCAAAAATGTCAGCTCTTACCACAAGCTTATCCACTATAAACTAGCGGTTTGACTTTGTTAAACAGAACCTTTATTTGTTACAATAAGAAACAAGTAATTTATGTTAGCAACATTTAAAAAATATAATTCATATTAACTCCTGAGTACTAAAATACTTCGGTGTATTTCTGTGAGATAATTGGAATAAAAATAAAATAGTTAATAATTATTTTGGGTCTCTAAAAAATTAAATAAATATAAAGCGTATATTTGAAGAAAAAAATTAGTGAATTGTACATTGAGTTTTTAAAAGTATAATTGTTTTAGGACAACAATAAATGGCGTAAGAGTACCAAAGATTAGGAACATAAGGAGTAGGAACAATAGAGGAAACTCTCAAGCATACACAATTGTAACAAGTAATAAAGTGAAAGTAGAGTGTCGAACTCACAAGGATTGGATTAGTTTGCAAGTATAAATATGAAATGCATAGGGGACAATTCTTTTGTTGTGTTGCGGCATGCTCCTCATATTTACGGATTCGCAGGGGGCCTCAGGCCCTACTTAGCTGACTGACAATGACAAAGGCTTGCGAAACTAAGTAGGGCCTTTTGAATTGAATCTTAAGTAGTCTATCAGTGGTGCAAAGCGGCTTTGTGCCCCTTTTCAGTAGGGGAGCGAAAGGTAGTAAACAAGTGAAGAGTAACCAATTAAACAATTAAGGGTGGAATGCAAGTAAGGTAAATAATAGAAAAATAACAATCAAAGTGAGTGGGGTTGATAATATGATGAGAAGAGTAGTTGGAATGCTTTTCACTTGACAAATCAATTGTTGTAACATTGTGTTATATATGATGTTGTAGCAATAGTAGCATGCCTTTCGGTCACATTTCTTTAGAGATTCATTACAAGGGACATCATGTCTGAGCCCTTAAATAGGTTCACTCCTGACTTTGAAGCTCTCACAGTATCACTATGGACTATGCTATCCTATGTCTAGCTCTTAGCATGGAACTTATCAAGTTTCCTATGATAAAAACACTTACCCACATTAGTTCTTGAGTTTCAATTATAAACCAAGTCTGTATTTATAATTTGCATTCATTTCTAGGTGATCAAGTCTAAAGATGAATATGAAAGAATTAACAAACAATAACTAAAATGCATACATCACATATAACGCAAAACATATCACAATTTCGTTATCAAGCTTAACGCATCCCAACTACAAAAGTATTTAGCTCATGCACAACATTACTGAAATTATATTCATGTTATAATAGCAGAAAAATACAAAGGAAATGAAAAAGGGTAGAAGATACACAATTTTATTTCCCTTGCAAGATGCTGCCCAGTAATGCTGCAACATCGGTCACAACATTCCTTGTAGTTGATGACTTTGAGGGGAGAAGTTGTCAATTCCTTCTCGCTCCTTTGAAACCGGTTCTAAGATGGTATTTTTGAGTGTATTCTGGTCAGCCTTGCAAATGAGGAGTTGGGGAGTATTTATAGGCTTCCCAAAAGTGAGTTCCCTTAAACTTGAGGCTTGCTTGAATGTGAAGAAATGCCCCCATTCATCCCCTTGATTTGATTTGATTTGATTTGATTACATCAATCAATCAACCTAAAAGAGGTCCTATTACATTAAGACAAGTGTCCCTAAAAAGAAAAAGTTACACCCTAAAAAGTACATAGGCCGAAGCATTAGGTGAGCAAGTGCCGCAACTTGGTTATGAGATCAACAATGACGTCAGCAGGAAAATATTGCAGCAATATGGATTTGGCAGCTGATGCTGTAGCATTGCAAGGTCCCGATGTTGTAGCACTATAAGCTTCTAATGTTGTAGCATTGAACAACCACATCAAAACATCTCACAATACCAAAAGTGCTAATTTGTTTCTCAAAATAGTTTCTAACCCTTGTTCTTGTGTTTTTATGCATATTTGATAATTTGCATAATAAATTACTTGAGATTCATGCAATACTTTGAGTCTTAGAAGCATAGATGACTCTATATAAAATAGAGTTATCAGTTAGCAACATTGTTGCGAGCTGAATTCCAATATGAAAATAGCTTCTGACCCGACCAAATAATAACATTCACATCATTGTGTTTATTCTCTTATACTCACGCATTCATAGTATTCCATAAACTCCAAAGAGTCATGCACCGAAGCTACATAATCATCACCACAATGTGTGGCCAGCACAGAGAAAAATATATCACGAAAATTATCATAGGTCATAGTAGCATTCATAACTACTTGTGACAGACCAAGCTTATCCCAACACGCTTTAGCTTTACTACACATAACAAAAAGATGAGTAGAAGATTTAGAGAAACCTAGGCACCAAGGGCAACTATCTGCCACCTCCACGTGCCTATAAACCAAATTATCCCTATAAACAAAAAGATGAGTAGAAGATTTTGAGATTAAAATAAAAGATCAAAAATACTAAGTGGCTACCAAGTCTCTTCCTCCTCCTTTTTCCTACTCATATATCGGCTGAGAGGGATGATTTTGGGTCATTTTTTTGGCCTGGAATCACCCCTCCACATCGTTTTTATATTTTACCTAAATAAGTGGCTACCACCTAGATGTAGTTATTATTTTGTGTTTTCTTTGATTTCGCCGTCCGAGTGCGGCGTTGTTTTGTTCGTCATCTTGGTGTGACATTGTTTGGTTTTCCGTTGTGTTGTTGTGTTCATTCGATTCAGATTTACAGATCAACTTCGATCAATCAAGATTCAACCAATGATTTGGGCATCATCGTTGTAGATACGGAAGCATAGATATTTCGATCACTTTGATTTTGTCATATTTGTAGGCATTTTACCGTTTTATGCTATTAACAAGGGTGGTGTGTTTGTTCACGAATTCATCTTTTTTATTTTTAGCAATATTGAGTTTGTATCATTTTCGATGTATTCTCCAAATTTGAATGAACAAATATCTTTTAAAAAAAATAGGCTTTTTTTTTTTACAAATATTTTTAATCAGTGCGAAAATTATTGTGACAAAGAGCCCTTCAATAGGAGCATCGATAATAATGACTAAATTAAAACCTAATCATGTCACATTATGATTAACTCCACTAGTAGACAAAAATAAAAGTCACATTATGAGGGAAACCATTGTTTACTTGCATTTATTTTTACCGTTAAAGGTAGCGGTCACCAAATCTAGTGTAGATTTGAAAATAAGTTATAACTTACTATAAATGACCTCTTTCTCCAACGGCTACTCACTCATTCAATAACAACAACTTCACTCAACTCAATCTAATTCAATTCACTCCCATTCATGGATTCTTCTACAACCCCTCATCATCACCACCGTTCATCGGAGCGTGGCAGCAGCAGGTCACGAACCTCAGCATTATCTCGCATTGGTGAAAACGGCAATATTGAACCTCTACGTATAAATCTCAACCTCGTTCCCTCACCAACCACCACAAAAAACCACCATCATCGCCTTCACCGCTATCTCTACTCCGATCTCCGACCAAATGTCTTCCCCTCAGGGAGCTTCTCCTTTTGTCCCCTTCGTCCACAAGGAGGTCCAAGGCACGTTTCGACGAGGAGCTGCTAGAGTCTACTGGAATGCGACGCAGATGCAAGAGCCGAGTGGCCGCGCTGTCTTCGCCGAGAAACTCAAGGAAGTCGAGGCGGCGTTTGGAGGTTGAGGTTCGTGAAGAGAAGGAGATGTTAGTGATGATGGATGAGGTTGGAAAACAGAGAAAGAGAAGGCACAGTGGAAGACATAAGAAAGAGAAACTTAGCTTGGTTCCCTTTCAACCATCACTATCTTCCTCTCCAAGTATGCCGCCTAATTCATTTTAATTTCAACAATGAAAGAAATCACAAATTCCAATTATTAATTTTTTTATATTCGAAAAACTATACTATTTGATTTCATTTTTTATGTAATTTTGAAGTAGATGTTGATATTTTGTTGTGTTACTTTTTGGTGTTTAGAAGCTGAAGAAGTGAATGGAGGTGATCTAGAACGAATTGGGCTGTTGATTACTGAATTAATTATGTGGAAAGATGTATCAAAATCTACCCTTTGGTTTGGTTTTGGATCTCTTTGCTTCTTGTCTTCTTGCTTCACTAAAGGACTCAACTTTAGGTCTGCTATTTCATCTTTCTCTCTTATATTGTCTTCTGCATTGTGGATTATTCTGAGATGTTTTGGTGCTTGTTGTTTCAGCATCTTCTCAGCCATATCACAATTGGGAATTCTCTTGTTGGCTATTTCTTTCTTCAAAAATTCAGTTTGTCAAAGGTATGATTTTACTTTTTGTCATTATGTTTATTGATTATTCTCTTCTGAGATATGCTGCTGGGATTAGATTTGGATGATTTTAATGAATTTGCATTTGTGTGTTTGTTCAGAGACCAAGATGAGCAAAGGGGTTATGGCAAGCTGAAAGAAGATGATATTTTACGTCCTGCAAAATTAATTCTTCCTGCTTTTAATTTTGCAATTTCAAAGGCTAGAGAGTGGTTCTCAGGAGAACCCTCCATGACCCTCAAAGTAATATCAGCAAATTGAAGTCTTAGTTTCCTGATTCTGTGCAAAATATATATTTATATAGTGTTGGTTAAATGTTTCATATTTTCTTTCTGGTTGCAGGTAGCTCCTTTGCTTCTACTAGGTGCGAAATATGGCCATCTTGTTACAATATGGAGGCTCAGTGCCATTGGTGAGACAATTATGAACTGTTTAATGTTTTCCACATACTGAGTCATTATTAGCAGTTTCATTTATGATTCATATCTTTGTTCTGATAGCAGCAATGCATATTTGAGCAGGATTTTTTGTCAGCTTCAGTGTTCCAAAGCTTTATTCTTGTTACTCTGATCAGATAAACCAACGAGGTATAATTTCATAACATCTGTGGCTCTATGATCTATCTACATTTCAATACTTAATAGTTGTTGCTCTATGCAGCTGAATGCTTGAAATTGCGACTATTGGAAACATGGAGTGCTTGCGGTCACAAGAAGATAGTGGTCGATCGGCACTTATTACCTTCTGGAATCTTTCTACTATAAAGACTCGAATCTTCACAGCGTTTTTACTGCTTGTAATACTTAGATATTTTCGACAAAATGTCATTCAACAAGTAGAAGATGGAGAAGCACAATTGGCAGATAAAGAACAACAACATGCACTGGTGGCTGCATAACAAGGGAATCAACGCTAGAAACTCGGTTCATTCGGCCTTCTTTTGACACGAATATGTAACTTGCACCCAGAGAATGGGACATTTGTTTGTAGTTTGGTGAAAACTTTCAGCATCCGTTTAATATTTGTTCAAGGTCTATAATCAAAAAGTATTTTCTGTAGTCATAGTCAGGTTGTTACACAAACTCATCCAAGTTAGAATATAATGTATTCAGTCATTTCTTAACATTTAGCACGTGTATGTATCTTGCAACTATGAATAGAGATTTTCTTTGTAATAATTGTATCTTGCAACTATCAATGAGAAGATTGCAAGTGCTCAAATACTATCTAATAGAGATGAAAAAATTATGTCAAATGAACCATACTATATGCTGGAATTTTCTGAAATCCAGCCTCCAATATTTCTTTCCTCAGATCAGCAGCATGATCCCATCTTTCTTTCTCTGCATTCATGCTTGACAATAACAAATATTGACCACAGTGTTGTGTCTGCAATTTAAGCATCTTTTTCCCAATTTCTTCTCCGAGTTCAATAGCTCCATGAACCCTACACGCACCCAAAAAGGCTCCCAACACAGATGCATCAGGCTGAAAAGGCATATTTCTTATGATATCAGCTGCTTCCTGGATATGACCAGCTCTACCCAGTAGATCAATCACACAACCATAGTGCTCCATTACTGGCACTACTTGAAAGTCGCGCGACATCCATCGAAACAACTCCAATCCTTCCCTAACAAATCTTCCACGAGCACACGCTGTAAGAACTGCCACAAAGGTAATGCTATTTGGTTGCAACCCTTCAAGCTTCATCTTCTCAAAAAACTCCAAAGCCTCGTTCTCTCTACCATTGGAAGCCAGTGAAGAAATCATTGCATTCCAAGTGCAGACCTCTTTGACAACCATTAGTCTGAAAACACTCACAGCATAGTTCAAACACCCCATCTTCCCATAAAGATCAATCAATGAAGTTCCCACAAAAACTTCCAAGTTGACCCCATGCACAACTATATATCCATGAACTTGCTTTCCACAATCAAGAGCTGTTTTTCCTTCTAAATTGGCACAGGAGGAGAGCACACTAACATAAGTAGCCTCATTTGGTTTCACCAAACAATCCCTAACATCCTTATGAGCCATCATCATTCCAAAAAACCGAATTGCCGAACCGAAATTCCGGTTAACAGCAAAACCATTCACCACAGTTGTCCATGAAACAACATCCCTGCATGGCATGCGTGCAAAGAGTGACACAGCAGCCTCCATATTGCCATTGATGGAGAAAGCATTAATCATTGCATTGTACACAACAATGCAAAAGAGAGGAATTTCCTCAAACACCTTTTGTGCATTAACAAGGTGATTGTTTCTTGCATATACAACAAGGAGAGTAGTGAGAACAAAAGGGTCAGACAATATGCCACGTTTAAGGGCTTGAGAGTGGAGGGGTGTGGTTAGAAAAGGAGGGGTGGATTTAAGAAGGGGAGGGAAGGTGTGAGGGTTGGGTTGGACTTTGTTGGCAAGCATGTGAGTGAAAAGGAGAAGGACTTTGTTGTTGTTGTGAATGTGATAAGCTCTTATGAGGGCATTGTAGAGAAGGGTTGGCATCCATTTTTGGTGAGTAGAAGATATTGATGGAGCATTTGGTTGATGAAAAAGATAGCCATTTGTTATTACAAGGGAATGAATTTGCTTCATTTGTCTTGAGTGCTTCATGCAACGTTGTGCAAGTTGCAACAAAAACTCACCTGAATGACTCATAATACAACACTTTTTTTTTTTTGAGTCAGAACTCATAATATTACACTTTTTATTTTATTTTTTGAATTTAGAAAAGAAAAAAAAAGTTGAGCATGAAACGCAGCGTTTTCAGTGTATATTTTTCAACTTCACACATTAGTGTGGCGCTAATATAAGAGCGACAAAATCGGGTGATTTTGTGGTAGAGAAAAGAAAGGGAATGGACGCGATTGGGAGTGGGTTTAACGGATTCTGGAAGTGGAATCCGTCACCGGATTCTCGACGACGTCGTATTCGCTCTAATTCAGGTTCGGCTGGTTCCGCCGCCGGAGTTGGTTTCCAGTTCCCGCTGAAGCAAGCCGTAACCGCCTCATCTCTCGCCCTCACCGGCGACACAATCGCTCAGCTTGGAAACCGTTGGAGCAAAGCCAAAAAGGCTGGTGATGCTGAATCTCAGGTAAGTTGAAAGATGCGATGTTATCTATTTTCAGTGCAAAGTACAATTACATGTTTATCTAAACTTGTTAGAACGAATGGAGTGAAACTAGAATTGTGAAATTGAGCTCAATTAATGTAAATGAGCATTCTGCATTAGTTATCATACCAATGAGGTCTGTATATATAACAATAGAGTTCAACTAACTACTTTTAACTAAGCACTAATCATAGTTCTAACCTCCTAATTGTTGTTTAACAAACTAACTATCTATCTATCTATTAAATACAGTGATGCTTAACAACTTCACATGTAAAAATATGCTTCCCATGTGTTTCTGTCCTGGAAAAACTGTATTCCTGATCCACCTTTTGTTTCTGGACTTAGTCAGAAGCTTTGTAGAATGAGTTTTGGACACATTGAGTTGAGAGGGTGAATGAGAGCTGCTATGTTTATTTTTGCACAAGTGATGAGTAACACCGATACTTCATATTGTGTTGGACACCGACACCCACTTCAATTATTTCCATTATCTAAGATTATTATCGGTGCTTACGTGTCAGTGTTGTGTCTGTTGTCTGTGTCTGTGTTGGTGCTTCATAAATTGTGATATTGTGGAGTTTGTCATTAACCAATAAGTGTCCTTTATAGGATGTATTGTCGAGCCTGCTTTCGGAACATGATTGGCTACGAGCTCTTCGAATGACTTCCTATGGATTCCTTTTCTATGGCCCTGGTTCTTATGCCTGGTACCAGTTACTTGACCACTATCTCCCCAAACCAACGGTTCAGAACCTAATGTTAAAGGTATTATGCTTCGTTTATAAATTATATTTAATAAATAGAAGCATCATATGCAGCAGTTATGGATAGTGACAGCTCTTTCCTTTGACAGGTTCTACTAAACCAGATTGTGTTAGGTCCATGTGTTATTGCTGTTGTATTTGCTTGGAATAACTTATGGCAACAAAAGCTCTCAGAGCTTCCAGAAAAATACAGAAGAGATGCCTTTCCAACTTTACTTTATGGTAAAACCTTATTGCCTTATTGTTATTAATTATTATGACATACTGATACATATTTTGCATGTGTTGATACCGGTTTTTCTGTCTGATTTGTCTGTGCAGGATTTAGATTCTGGATCCCTGTCAGTGTATTAAATTTCTCGTAAGCATATTCATTTCCTTTAAATTTAATCTTCTATTTCCGGATTTGCAAAATGATTTTAAATCATGCACACTGGTTTAACTGAACAGTGATACTCTAACTTATATCTGCAACTGATGCTGATTATTAATGTTACTTTTCTTTTTCAGTTGATCTAGTATTCACTTATCTTATTAATTATCTGTTTGTTTGTGATTTGAATTGTTTATACCATGAGTCTTACATTCCTTGGCTATTAATTTTAATGGCACTTGTACAGGGTGGTGCCTCTTCAAGCTCGAGTGGGTTTCATGTCAATGGGCTCAATATTTTGGAATTTCTACCTGTCATCAACTATGAGCAAGTGAAATGCATGCAGACTTTACAATGAGGTATGTTATTATCTATGTGTGATTATCTTTCACCTTTATGATTTGGCTGCTTACTCTTAATTTAGTAACTAGTTTGTTAGAAATCTGTTTATAAGTAGTTATTTACTGTTATTATTAGTCACTAAGTGAGCTTGTATTTAAACAAACTCATGTAATAATAATCTTATCATGAAATTCAGAGAATGATTCTCAGTTTCTTAGTTCCTCTTTAATCTGAAGTTTAACAGTTACAAGTCCTAACTACAACTCTTGTACTGTATTTGCAGATTAAATTTGTGTACTCTACAGAAGATTTTACCCTCCGAATAGCTGACGATACGAAACTTTCCGTTTTTCTTCGCTGCTGACAATTGTTAAAGTTCCAATCCAACTCTCTCTCCATATAAAAAGTGGCCGTGGAATAGATGTTTGCTTTCCCATAAGGAATTCTGTTTAGGATAATTGGTGTACGTTTTTATGAATAGTTGTTGACTATTGAATCTGATTATCAAAAGACCAGAATAATGTGCACTTAGGCGATTTTTAACATCTTAACATCCCCTCCCACTTTGTTTTTCTTTCGTTTCTTACATCCCTCATCCCCATTTTCGTCAACTTAGAAAGACTGAGAAACACACACACGAGTTTGAATCCGAGAGCTAACATTTCCATATCGCTAAAATTTTCAATACAACCAACAAAGGCAGACATCCCTCGACCCCTTCTATTTTTGTTTTCAATTCCCCCTTCCCTCCTTTATTTCACTTTTTAGTTATGTGTCTATGGATATTGCAAAGGTTATGGATTTTAATGCAAACCACTTTCAACCTTTTGGGTTTCTAAGGCTCTGTTTAGGGTGATTTTCTGTTTTAAATTTTCAAAAACTAAAACTTGTTTCTGTTTCAAGATTTAAAAATTTCAGAAACTAAAACCAGATTCAGTTTTGGGGTGCTTCTAAGGTGAGGGAGCAAATAAAATCTCTCACCGTTGAACTATTAAATATGACCATAGGATGTTGTATAAAAATTCATCAACAATTGAGATTTAGTATTGGGTGATTCAATCTTAATTCTCATAGTATTTTATACAATATCCTACAGTTAGTTTTAATGGTTTACCCATGAGGGATTTGATTTGCTCCCTCACCTTAGAAGCACCCTCAGTTTTGAATTAAGAAATTTTCAAAAATCAAAACTATAGTTTAAAACATGAACATAAAAGTGGTAGTTGACGGTGCTCATAGTGGTGGTCGCCGGTGGCGAAGTGGTGATCGTCAGTGGTCAGAGCAGTAGTTGGAGTGGTGGTCGGTGGTGGTCGAAGTGGTAGTTGACAGTGGTCAGTGGTGACCGAAGTGTTGGTCGCCGATGGCTGGAGTGGTGGTCGGCAGTGGTCGGAGTGGTGGTCGGTGATGGTTAGAGCGGTGATCGATGGTCGAATTGGTCAGTGGTAGTTGACAGTGGTCGTTGATGGTTGGAGCGGTGGTCGGCAGTGGCTGGAGTTGTGGCCGGAGTGGTAGTCGACGGTGGTCAGAGGGTGATTGATGGTCGAAATGGCTTTAAGTGGTAGTTGATGGTGGTCAGAGTGGTGGTCTACGATGGTCGGCGGTGGCCGATGGAGGTCAGAGTGGCGATCGATGATCAAAATGATGGTCAGTGATGGTCAAAGCGGTAGTTGATGGTGGTCGGAGTGGTGGTCCTTGGTGGTTGGAGTGGTGGTCGTCGATGGCCAAAGTGGTGGTTAGCAGTGGTCAGAGTGGTGGTTGGCAGTGGCCAAAGTGGCAGTTGGCAGTGGTGAGAGTGGTGGTCGATGGTTGGTGATGACATGTTAGTGTTAAAACAAAAACTGAAAGTAGAAAACCTATTTTTTTGGTTGTTTTGATGAAAAACTGTTTCAAAAATAAGAAAAAAAATAATTCAGCACCATTATACCCAAACATGTTATGGTTTTTTTTTGGTCAAGAACATGTTATAGTTTTGAAATTGACTTTTAAAACCAATAATCAAAAACTCACAACCACCCCAAATGGGCCTTGAGAGGCCTAATTTTTTTGTGGGTTCTTTTTGTACCCCCACTGCTTCCCCATATACCCCCGCCCAAAAGTGAAATCCCAAAATGCCCTTCTAAAAACGTATTTTTTTTGAAAAAAATTGGCCAATCGTATATACACCTGGGGGGTATATATACGACCCTTACATTTGGCCATCGTATATACACCCCTCAAGGCGTATATACGATTGGCAAACCCCCACCATAATCGTATATACCCCTTTGAGTACGTATATACGATTGGTTTTTTATTTTTTTTAATAATTTGTTTTAATTTTTATTACTAAAAGGCTACTAAAAATTCGTTAAATAGTCAAAACTACTCTAAAAAATTATAAAAACACCACTAAAAATCTAACAAAACCAAAATAAGGCTATACAAATTTTTTTAGATTTTTTGGAGACTATGAAAAATTTAAAAAAAAAATCGTAAAAATAGTAAACGATGGAATTTGGGAGTTTGAGGTCGTAGTCCCGTAAGAAGTTCCTTCTACGGGAGTCTTGATTCTTAATTTTTTTGGGATTTAATAGTTGTGGTCTCATTACGATCGGAGTATGTTGCCCAAAAACCGATTTTTTAGCCTAAATTATTCGTTTGACGTATAACATCGTTACGTTTTAACGAACTATACACTAAATCTATTTTCAGGGCTTAATTAATATTTATTTGACTTAAAATAAAAAAATACCATAAGGATACCATAGAGATCGTATAACGCCTGGGGAGATGTATATACGACCCTTACATTTGGTCATCGTATATACACCCCCAAAGGCGTATATACGATTATGGTGGAGGTTTGCCAATTGTATATACGCCTTGGGGGGTGTATATACGATAGTCAAATGTAAGGGTCGTATATATACCCCCCAGGTGTATATATGATTGGCCGATTTTTTTTTAAAAAAAAATACGTTTTTAGAAGGGCATTTTGGGATTTCTCTTTTGGGTGGGGGTATATGGAGAAGGGGTGGGGGTACAAAAAAAAAAACCCTTTTTTTGTTTATAATGAAAAAATGAATTATATGATTCAATGGCCACATAATTCCCACACCCACATAAGTAGCGTAATGGCCATGTATGCAACATAAAAACCACAACCTTTTTTTAACCAATTTAATGAAGAAAAAAAACTAAAGAGATCGACAATGTTAACATTTTGAAACTAATATGACCAAACTTAGAAAAAAGAAGATAAAGGACAAATCCATAACTTTAAATTAAGTTATATGACTTTTAGAGTAATTTTGTCTGGTGCTTAAACTTAGTATGTCAAGTATCATGTATTAGTACTTATTTCGTCAAATATCATTTAACCAAACCTCTTTACGAAAAGCCAGGGTTATTTCATTTCGGTAAAAACCAAATATACAGGAAAAGCTTGAAAAAGATCGAAAATTTAGGGATTTAGGAACTTAAAGCTCCATGTTCACTTATCTTGTAATGCAAATCAACTTTAACCTTTGGGTGATGATTTTTAAATTGTGAGTTATGACACTGTTATGAACGTAATTCCAATATTTGCAAGTATCTTCATAGCCAATCCAAGTGGATATCCACGAGAACAATTTTTTTTGCCATCTCCTATGTTGATACAAAAGATTTAAATTTCAATTTCTACACGGCAAAAAAAATGAAGAAAAAACAAAGATCCTCCATCAAACATGTACTGAATCACGTATGTGACAATATACTCTGGTAACTCCATAGCAAACAGACACGAAACAAGGTTTAGTTCATACTTCAGGTACCAAATACAGTCTCATGCATATATTGAGATGCTAACAAAACCCTTGCCCAAATTATGGAATTTAAAGCGACAAACATGATTCTGCAAGCCAAACTTGCTTTTAGGAGAATTCACAGACCTATACAAGCAAAACATTGAATTAGAACATGAAGTGACAAATACTATCATTTAAGAATTAAAGCATCCAATCCAAGGCTCAAACTACACTAAGTGAAACTACAAGAAAAAAAGTCCAACTTCGGTAACCACCATGTTATTTTGACCATAATCCTTTTTGCACTCTCTAGTTATCACATCATGATCCGTCTCCTTCTGAAAGTAGGGGAAAAGAAAAGTAATAGAGAACGCATTATGGAGCACCTTCTTAACAGTTGTCATTACAATCTGGTTAAACGAACACTCAAGACCAAAAAAAAACAAAAGAGAACAGGATACAATACCCCTATAAATAAATAAAAACTGACCCTACAATGTATGATGCAGGCAAATCAGCAAAGACATTTGTAGCACAGCAATATGGTTATTGAAACAGAATAGCGGCAGCAAAATAACTAAAGACAGATGTGTGCAAGACTCCATCTCTTGATACGTAAATGCAGAAGGCACGGGCAAATAAATTATAAATGTAATCACAGAATGCAAAGAAATTCTCTATTACAAGATTTCATTTCAATGATTTCTTGTATACTGAGAAGTTATTATATAAACTCAAATCCACAAGCAAATACTGCCACTGATTCCTTTGATTGACGAACGATAATTGTTTTCATGATGCATAAACACCAAAATGTTCTGCATAATAACATACACAAATTCAGGAGCACAATACTGTGCTCTGAACACCCTAAATAATTTTAAACAATTAGTTATTGAGAAATTATTCCTAGTACAAACAAAATCTTTATAGGTCAACGTCATATTACAGGAAGTCTCGTCATTCCATCTTCGCTTCCTGATCTTCAAATAGTCTGCTCTTGGCCTACAAACAAAAGGTGTGTACGGCTTCACTAAATCAATCACTAAAAGATTTAGTTGCAAGTTTAGAGGAGAGGGGAAGGTGACGCAGGGAATAAACTATTCCATCAATCTTAGGTACAAGATTAGTAGTTTTAGAAAAATATTGTCAACCACCAGATAGACAAACTGCACTTTGCTTATGATTATGGTGATATCAGATTATGTATACTATATCTGAGTGCATCATCACCATAATTATATCACACAAGACTCAAGAATCGAAAGAAAACATACCCGAAAAATAATGTAGAAAGAACATCAAGGAATCCTAGAGATGCTTAGCTACCTAATTCAAAATTAAACCAACAGTCAGGAAATCGAACCAAAGATAAACGAGCAGCCCGAAGAGAAAGGGAACAAAGCACGCACATTTTTTCTCCTAGTTCTAATTGGATACTCGTTGCCACGTAAAACTACAAGATATTTCCTAAATCCCCTTCGGGGAAATCCTAACCACATTAAACATACCAAACAACATGAATCATGAAGAAGAATAAGATTTACTCATTTAAAGTGAGGTGTACACTTTAGAGGAGAACGTTCAAACTATATTCATTGATCAATGGCTATTATCATAAACTAAAAAATACACAGATGTCTTCATTGATCAATGGCTATTAATTATCATGGATTCATAAACAAAAATACACAGATGTATATGACAAGAAATAAAGTTCTTAGCATTTTCTCCTTGACATTTTGATTTTCTTCGAGATAAATTTAAATGCAAAACAATAACTGTTATGAGAAATTTTTTTTGTTTGCTTACAATCAACAGCAATGCCACTAAGCCGAAAGCATTTAAGTTATATATAAACGAATTGAATTTCATAAAACTATTAGTGTGATTAACAATACCTTCGGAAAGCCAAGCGTAGTTGCGGCTTGAAACGGAAAGCATTGAAGTCATGAGTGAAGAAGCAGTGGCCGTGTGATAAGGCATCATCGATTCCAGACAGAAACTCAATTCAACAGGAAACCTAACCACTCAAACACAACTAATGTCATCAATCGATAGTTAATTTGAAAATAAAAAAGACGAAAGCGAAGATTCCATGAAATGCGTATCGATTGTTACCTGAGTGTGGATTGGGATGACGAGATAGGTTTATTGGAGGCGATACGGAACGGAGAACGAGCCGGTTTCGCTTCCGAGACGACGCGAAACGCTGACCTGGCGGAAGAGCATGAACGGAATATCGATCTGGCGGCTGTGGAGGCCATCTTCGTGATCGGAAATGTTGGAGATGGAGATAAAGGCGCAGGGTTTTTTTGCTTTGGTTCAACTGATTCCAAAACCCTGGTTGAATTGAAATGCGGGCTATGGCTCTTGCATGGTTGTTGGGCTTGGGCTTCACCCAGATTGGGAGCTTGGGTCCTAACTTCACCGAATTACTCCCAGCACCAACCCTTTTTGACTACTGTTACTCCATTCAATAGCTGAATAAATGTTTTTCAAAATCAACAGCTAGATTAAAAGTTACTATCATATAGATCACACGTCTTTGACAGAGAAGTTTTACATTAGTTGAATTTGAAATCATACAATATGTCATTGATATGCATCATAGTTGATGTCATGTCCACTTTTGAAATACGTGAAAATAAACTTGGTTTAGATATATCCTTATCTAAATTTTATGAGATTTAACACACACTCAATAACATAAATGGTTGTTATTCAAGGGTTGAATCATCAAAAATAACATTCATGTAACAATATTAATAGAGTAATAAAACCTCAACCAACATGGTTGTTAATCCCAGCAGTAACAGAGCTCGAATTTCATCTCAATATTTTAATTTTGCGTGACAAAAATTTTGTTAGAGAGAGAGAACTAGATCGAACCGACAAAGCCCAATAAACACGTGTCTAACTAGATTCCACGACATAGGCATTTGTAGATACCATGCACAAATAAAATGATAAAATAATAATAATAATAATAATAATAATAATAATAATAATAATAATAATAATACCTCAAGTATTATTCAGTGAAAATTTATTTCTGGTGCTACCCCAAGTACTAATTGTTCTGATGAAACACTTTTTACAATCATACATTTATACCCTTAAAAACTTTAGATGTAATTTGATTTTTAAAGATATTTAAATGTCAATGAGATATTTTGACCTTGATTTATACAAATCTCATTGAGATATAAATGATTTCCAATTTATATGTAAAATCATACAAATAAATGATTTACGAAGGTGTAAATAAAAAATTTGCAAGCATCTAAAATTTATTTTAAATGAGTTCGTACAATTAAAATGATACGTTCTTTTAATACATTTGTTATAAAGCTACAATAATATTGTCAAATCGTGTTTCTTTACTTTCTATAAATAGTTGAGCAATATGATAAAATATAATTAAAGATATATTTTTCCGTATCTATTTATGTATAAAAAGTCAGTTTTTTTAGGTTCATTGGAAAACTAATGATAGTCTAAATACATTAGTTTTCCAATGAACATAAAAATGTTTTTTTGCTTATAAATAGGTCCAGAGGGAGTATATCGGTGCAGTTAGAAGCCCTCTTTCAATTTGATCCAAAAAAAGTCCTCTTTCAACACCAACAAAAAGAGAAGCCCTCTTTCAAACTAATCAACAGAAAGATTATGTCATCAAATACCCGTGTAACAATATGCTCATAAATTGAGGCACTAAAAAGAAGGAATGATTTAAAATAATTATTTATACATTTTAACACAATGTTGGAATGTAGTATACTGACTAAATACTGTTCAACACAAACAAAAGAGAAAAACGTAATTGCGGTCCTCATTCTTCTCTATAATCTGGATTCTCCTTCAAAATTACAAAACCTTCAAGAATTGGCGATAGGGGAATATATCTGCAGAAGAAACAATTGTTAGAATTAGAAAGACCGCATAAGCTTGTTTTAAAGTTTCAAGGCAGTGGTATATTACTTCTCTGTAGCAAGCTCTGCCCTATCCCCAGCAGCTAAGAGAACAGGGGTGGAGTGAGTCTGAAAGCCAGTGATTGTCTTGGGCCGACCAGCCTGTCCAACAACGTCCACTGCTTGGCCAACCCGAACAGGTACGGATAGAGGCTTTAAGTTCTCATCCACAGTTAACAACATCCTCGGCTGTTGCAACAAAATATAATAAGCAAGACTGGTAATATGGGGGAGAGGAGCAGGAGTCGATCACTGGAAAGAGGAAAAACGAGATTAAAACAAACCTGCATTGCCAAAACGAGGAAGTAGAGAACATAGTGGTATTTCCCCAACACGACAGCTTTCATATCGAGGCATGCATGCAATGTAGTAATTAGTCCTGCAAGCGCAGTCCTGCAAAGAGGAATAACGTTGTACAAGTGTCATTTAAAGTCACCAACTCAATTGGCTTGGTATCAGACAATACAAGTTTAATTAAGAGAAACAGATGGGCAAATAAGGATCGACTTACGGCGATAGTAAGATGCGATCAGAATGATATGGGTTAAGGGTTAATAGGCCCTTTCCCATATGTGCAAGGCCTTGGGCAATTCGCACCTGTAGAAAAGAAAATCAGTGATCTTGAAACACCCAAAATCCGAAAATAAAGACGACTTATATGAAGCATACACAAAATAGAAGGCTGGTATCCTTGTAGTAATAGCTTGAAAGATTGCGAAGCATGCCGGCGATTCGAGCATTGTTTGTTCCAGCACCTATTAGACCCAAGGAGATAACTGCTGCCTGTAGCATACCAAATAATGAGAATCAACAAATAGACCATACTGATTATAGTGGCTCTAGCTCCTTACCATTGCTACTTCTGAATCAGTATCATGGCTAAGTCTGCTTAAGGTATCCATAACATTGACCTGTGATGATCAAGTAGAGGGTTAGTAAAGTAAACAAACATGAACTTATGCCCGTGATTACAACAGAGGTTTTACTTAGTCATCTTTTCAGGGCAAGGTCACGTGTATCACACTTTCAAATATCATTACCAAAGTCATAAAATGCAGGGGTGCAAACCCATTTTACCTTTGGATTTGATATACACAGCAGACCAAGTGCCAGAGGAACAGCACGGCGAATATTCTGCTCTCCATACTGTAGAAGATGTTCTAACGATCTAATTGCCATCTCAAGACCTAATTCTTCAGCCATTGCTACCATAGCAATTCCCAGCACTGCAGGACCTTGGTGCGTTTCACCTTTGTCAAGATGTTGTGAACAATGGCCCAACAGATTTTGCACCTGCATGAAAGAAGCACCGGCAATGCTAAACATAAAAAGCAGCAGCAAAAATTTCTTCATTTAAAGTTCTGTAGTTAAATTTTAAGATCGTACCTTGAGAACATTTCCAGTTCCAGCATAGGCACATGATAGTAGTGTCATATCGCAATATTTCCTAATTTTTTCATTGAAAGTCTTTGAAACTTCAGCAGTTGCCTCTACACTTTCCTGTTGTTACAGAGCACAATAAAGAGTGAATACTACACCAGATTGTAAAAAAAAAAAGGCAAAAAACATTTTCCGCCACATAAATACCTGCTTTCCAAGATAAAGAAGACCAAGGCCAAGAGGTAATAATCGTGTAAGGGGTTCTCCCAACTCAGACTCACTCCGGTCCATCAGTGCAAATATGATTGCTTGAGCAACATCCTCATTGCAAGAACCCACATAGATCAAACCCAATGAAATTGCAGTGAAAGCAATCACATCAAGTGAGGCTTTAGCATCATTCAGAATAGGTGTCAATTTCAATCGTAACTGAAAGAAGAATAAGTCAATAAGTCAACTTTTTACATTTGCAAATGAAAAGAAATATGTATCTCAACAACAGTATTACTAGAACAAGATTTCAAAAAAATATAAAAGAGAAGCAGCTCACCTGATCATTCTGGGAACCTGCATATGCAATACCTAACCCCATAATTGCACCTATTCTGATCGAACTATCTTCTTTATCAATATAATCGCCTAGCAGTGCCATTGCCTAAAAAGGAATCATATAAGGTCTAATACAAAAACATAAAATATACATGTCATACTGAGCAAAGGGGAGAAACAAAGGAACTCACAGGATCACAATCATTCTTGATACCACAATTGACAATTCCAACTCCCAGTAATGCACCAGCAATGACATGGTTATCATTACTATGGAAGTATTTGTCAATTTGGGCAAGTCCAGAGTCAACATCCCAGAGTAAAATCATACCCTGTTATAATACAAGAGATTGTGTGAGCATTACAAATGAGAAAAGTCATACCAAACTTGTGGCAGCAATAGTCTTCTCGTGTTCCCAGTGTTTGAAAAATGATGATTCAGTAAGAAAAGTCATACCAGACTTGCTGCAGCACTAGTCTTCCCATGTTCCTTGTTTTTGAAAAGCCAATTTCCAGAAGAACCACTACTTGAAGAATCCGATGCAACAGTCATTAACTTATCCTGCTCAAAGATAATGGAAAGGAAGGTTAAAGTAGAAGAAGCGAAAGAGCTCAGTAACCTAAAATGACACACATACAACAGATTATCTTGAAATATAAGGTCCATTTTACCTGACCAAAGCCAGCATTAACAAATGAATTAACAAAGGTAGCAGCAAGGTTCTGTCTTGCAGAGTCAACACTAGCACCAGCACTTGCGCGCCATCGAGCAAATGTGCCTAGGAAAAACCAAGCAGAGTAAAACATAAGATTCAAATCAAATAAAAAATTGCACAATTGAGGAAGACAAATAGCATGGCTAGAAACAACTTTTTTTTAATGATACCATGGCACATCAGTCGAGTCAGACAAATAGCATGGCTAGATAATGTAATTTTTAAATTTCATAGCCTCTTACAAGTCGAATCTACAGACCTTCCACGAGTCTAGGCAGAGTCGTAGACTGTCAAGTTTGACAACCTTGCTCATTAGTATACAATTGCAGTCAATATGAAGCAATATGTTACAAGAAGCATCCTTTCAGAGAAACAAGATGCTAGAAAGATACAACTCCTGTTTTGGCAAGGAGGGCTGCTAATCAACAAAAATTAGAGCCCGAACCTTTAATAACCGATCTTTAAGCTCCAACAAGGTCAACAGAAAAACAAAAACATTTGATCTTTTAAAATTCAAACAATGGTATTTCACATCAATTAAGACCAAAACATACATAAATGATTCTTAGCGCATAATCTAGTTAGTCCAAATTTAAATCTCAGGGTACAGGTAGTAAAAATTACACATGTAGTGTAAGTCATATGTTAAGTGTTAATTAAGGCTGGAATAAATTTATCATCAGAATTGCACCTTGTATATATCCTCGGGAGACTTGGGCTCCATGACTTCGATATCACGAGCAAGAGTCAGATATCCTTCACTTAATTTAGAATTATTTATGATTTCCTGCAACGTTTCTCTATCTTCATCATCAGCAACCATTTCCTCATCAAGTTCCAGCGTGATCCCCTGCATGCAAAACAAAATTAAAACCAGTCTCAAAATAAAATTGATAGTGGAATCTTCTCAGTTTCTCAGACTCCCTAGGTTTGTCATTTGTCAACATAAGCCATAGAGAGTTGAGCGCATAGCTTTACTGTTAAACAACTGGAGTGTATCAGTTACATCCATTAACAAACCCAGGAAAACTTGAGCTAACATACATTCACAACGTATGAACAGAGTCCGTGACTTACATGACGAGCAAGTATGTAACAGAATTGCTTCTTTCGTAGTACATCCTCACAAGAGGAAAACACCTGCTTCACATACTGTCGACAAAACTGCAAATAGTTAGTTTCAAACCACAAACGAAGTATTTAAGGAACAAAATATAGATACTGGTACTTCACAGTTATATGGAATATCCGTGAAGAGAAAATTGATCACCCGAATTGAAGAAAGACTTTAAAGAAAGACATAATTCCAGTTTCAAACCTGCAGATTATCGAGAAACAATGCAATTTGGAGTGCATTTGGATACTCTTCAAATTTTAGGTAGATCAAATATGCAATGTCCAAAACTAACATATCATCTGGTCCAGGAAGATACCTGTAAAATGACAAGAAATAAAATAAATTCAAAATTCCATTTGTCAGTGTAGAGAGAGTCAATTTTCCCAAACAACATATAAAAAGCAACGGAGGCCCATCTATAGTATCCTCATAAATCACCCACAACTGTATTAAGTGTTAACTATAAACTAATAAGAGGTTAATTGTCAGTCGAGCTAAAACAAATTTCATTCCAAAATTGCCTCACTTTATTACTTTGAAGAGTCCAGGATGATAACCTAGAATGTTACTTAGTTACTAATAACAAAATGATTAAATTATGACAAATTAGAAAGAATTAATGGATATACCATAGATATAGAAAATCAAAGTAAAGGGTGAGATAGTGAAGCAAAAAATCTTGAAACTACAATAGATACAAATGTTCATCTGTAATGATAATCTTTTTTTTCTTTCACTTTCTCTATAATTGTTCTAAATTCAATTGATCCTCTTAAAAACAGCATAAACCGAGGTATTTTTGCACTTACCTAGCTGAACTGGTGAGATACAGGCAAGTCCTTTTAAAATTTGTTTTGTCTACATGCTCAATCAACATATCAAGGTCTTCAACCTGACATTAAACATTTATTACATGAAAACATTGTTCAGCTAGCTGCCTGAAATAGATGGGAAACAACGTAAAGAAAGATCTGGCATATTACCTCCATTAAAAGATCAACAGCTTCCGGTTCGGCATTGTGCTGCAGAAAATTAAAATTTGTCAAACAACAAATAACAGCCTTTCATCTCGCGTCTTGTTGAGTTGATATTCCATATAGTTAACACAATTTTCTGCAAAATGAATCTTGAACATTATACCTTCATGTGAAAAGCAACTATTTGTTGTACAAGTTCCATGAGATCATCAATTGGGGCCTCTTCACCCTGCAAAGGCACAAATAGCGTGAAATATTTGGATTAACTAGGAACTTGAAAACAATCAGATATGAACACAACACTAAACTAGATTTATAATAGTAAACACTACTTGAGGAAAATCTGTATCACAAAGGCTATACAATATTTATTATCTAAACAATCATTCATACTACAAATAGTTCATGCTATACATATAAATTGAACAAGACTATGTGATCAGTCCACATTCATTGAGGTAAGGATACACTATATTATGTACTAAAAGCACTTTTAAGAGATAAATATTATTCAAGTGTTAAAACAACGCAAAAAATATGATTTAAATTTAAACTAGCCAGATGTTAAACCTGTCGTTTTGCATACTCCTGAGCAATTTCTCCAGCTAAATTCCTGACAATGAGAGAAAACATGAGATTGAAGTTGATGATTAAGTAACTCTCTCTTCAGTCATACCTCAATAACCAAAATTTTAAGTTTTCCTAGTGCTGTACTTGTATACTATACAACTGCAGCCATCTTCAAGAATAAAAATAAAAAGCACAATGCCACAGAAAATATAATTCTTACCTAACATACTCATGTCCCCACGAACCAATGTCACCCTCTGAACCCAATAATCTATATTTGAGGCTTTCTGACAGAGTCACAGGCAAGAGTCAGTATAACGAAGCCAAATAAAAACTTCTTTGCAGTCGTTTTAAGGGAAAGATATTGTCCTGAAGAACCCTATGAAGTGTGCAGGGAAGGGAGGGAGGGTGAAGAGAGAGATAGAAAGGAAAGAGAGTTAAAGTAAAACATATGATGATGGGTGATGCCGTAGGAGAGAAAAAGAGAGAAAGAGAAGGGGTGCAAAAGAGAATTAAGATAATGGAGTGTGACAAAATCAGAATTGGGTGTAAAAAATTGTCTGAAGGAGAGTGCCCCACCGCGATTGAACACAAAATATTAGTGAAATTGCAAAACCTGGTCCTAATATCATAATAGTGAAATTGAAAAAGAAAAGAGAAATTTGTTCAGATGCAATTCTCTCTCTTCAATTTCACTAATACAAAGCCAATAGAAAAACCAAAAAAGCTATTCAATTTAGTACAGAAAACTTACTCTTTCTCCCTCAGCAGACATAGTAAGGGCCAAAACTGATAATATGTCAGCCAAGTACTTCTGCAATGAGGAAAGACAAATTTGTTAAGCGGCACAAATGCATAATACCATACTATTGTTTCATATAAAGGCAGCACATAAACACACGCATAACAATACCTTCACATCTGACTCCGCCATTGTTTCATAGTATGCCTTGAGAGTGCCATAATGGGGCCGAAGAAACTTCAACGGCTTAGGCACTGAAGTCATGGAGCTAGTAGAAGTTCGAATTTCTTGTCTACAATGCAATCATACATTTCAAGTTCAGTGAACAAATTAATTAAAACAAGTTAAAGCTCCACTCAACTCAATTTTTGATCATTTCATCAAAGAATAAGCGAATATGAATCCTCAATTATAAAATTAGGTTTACCTCATGCTCTCAAGGGCAACCTTCTGCAATCCGGGGTCGGGATCCTGAACCCTTTCAACATACAGCTCCAGTTGCTGCTTCAAAGCCAAATCCTCGTCTGACTGCAGGGATTACCACAAAATCAATCGAATTTTCAGTTCTCTAAAAAGATTAATTGACATTCGAACCATAGAGTGAGTAAGAGAGCAACTGGAATTTTGAACCAGGGCTTTTTAACTCACCAGATCTTCGCTTTCGACCTTCTTTTTAGCCGCAGCGTCGTCTTTGGCGGTGCCACTGGTACTGGCGCTGGCGCCAGTGCGATTAGGATCGGGAGCCATCGGAGAAGAAAGGAAATAATGAGAAACCCTAGAAGCGAGATAACGATGAAGAAAAGGGAGATTAACGAGGACAGAGAACGAGAGTAAAAGGAAATTAAACACTTCGGACTTGAGAGGATCTAGCAGAGAAAGGTTTCTTGATGGAGAGGATTTTCCATCACTTTAGTGGGCTATCTCACCTACTATGAATTGGGTTCTTTAGTTATTCGCACCCCCTGTTTCTGTCCGCGCCACCCTATCCCACAAAAGACTATTTTACCTATATTCCATCATATGAACAAAATAAAATAGTTTGTTGAACCGAACCAACCCAAACAAAGTTTGAAACTTAATTCGATAAATAGTTTGTTGAACTCGGTCCATGAATCAAATGAGTTAAACTTGAGCTGAAAATTGAATTCGTTAAATAAATGAGTTGAACTTGAGATAGGTATAACTCGACTTGATGTGTTCATGAATTAGTTTGATAATTTTGTCAAACCATAATGTCTCTCATGGATCCTACAGCCGAATTCACAAAACAGATGTTCTCTATTCTGGACAGCTTGTAGGGTGAGAAGAAGTAGGATTTCCTCATGACTTTCTGGGCTATTTGGCGTCGCCGTAACGACAAGCTTTGGGAAGGACGATGTGAATTTCCCAGAATTGCTATTAGACGCACATTGGATTATTTGAGAGAATGGGAACAAGCAAGTAAGGAGGAATTTGGTCAGCAGCGACAAATCATAACTCAGACACACCGTTGTGGCAGCCACCACTGTACGGCCGCCTTAAGTGCAACATTGATGCTTCGTTGTTCAATAACGAAAGTTGTTTTGGTTCTGGCTACTTCATTCGGGATGCCATGACCAAACTCAGAAAAGGAACTCCTTCACCAGCCGAGGCCAAGGCGTTGGTTCTTTGCGGGGCCTTTCATCGGCTTCTAGACGAAGGCTACCACAATGTGGACATCGAAGTTGATTGCAAAATGGTTGTAGACGCTCTCTCAAATGATATAGTAGAAATAATTCTGACTTTGGGGGTATAATAGAAAGATGCAAGAAGGTTCTAGGCACCCCAACAAGCTTTAGGATAAGCTTTATTCGGAGACAAGCCAATCAAGTAGCCCACTCTCTAGCTCGGGCTGCTAGATCTTATGCTAGCTCCATGGTTTTCAATTATGTTTCAAGTTGTACTATGACAAGTTATTTGAATGAAATGAATTGATTTGCTTTTGATCATATATATATATATATATATATATATATATATATATATATATATATATATATATATAACATTTATATATTTTTATTCTAATATAATCTTTGTTGTGTATTTTATGTTTCTAGAGCAATATTTTTTTATTGGTTGGTGCAAGTTGTTTAGAATTAATTATATTATTATATTATTGTGCTTGTCTAAACTTTTTTATTAAACTCATGAGATAGGTAAACAAGAAAAATTATAAATTTATTTATATTTTCAATTGGGTGTTTATTATTCCATAAAAAATAGGTAATTATTTTATCTAAAAAATATTAGTAAATTTATAATTTAAAACCACAAATGATCTAACTTTTTTTTGGCATTTTTCACAAAAAATAGATATTATTATTACTTTTGCTCACGCGAATTGAGCTAACGAGCTGAACCGATTCTTATCGAGGCGAGTCGAGCTGAACCAAGTTCGACTTAGCTCGACTCATTTCCAACCCTATACATGCATCCACTCCCCTTCCCCTCGACCATGTCATTATTGTCGTACCTCATCTTCACTCCCTCTTCCTATAACTATTCATCTCTTGTATTTGTTTGCCAGATCCTCAGATAAGTCAGTTCATGCATTAATATGCTCCTTCAAGAAGGTTTTTGATTCTTTGATAAAAGTAGCCCGTGGAGAAACACTGCAGCAATGCCAACTAGAGCTGGAAAAATGGGTCGGGCCCGCCAGGCCAGGTCGGGCTACCCGTAAAAAACATAAGGCTTGGGGCTAAAAAATTGAGCCCGTTTTTATAGTCGGGCTTCTTAGCCCGGTTCGTAAAAGCCCGAACCCGTACCGAGCTAGCCCGCCCGGGCCACGTGTAGCCCGCGAGCCCGCAAATTAAAATAATAACATTAGACTTATGGCCCCCAAATGGCCACTCGTTTGTAATGTTTAGAGTTGTAGCTTTATTTCTTTTTTCTTTTTGACAAAAGTTGTAGCTTTTTTATTACTCCGGTGGATACAGCAGCTGGCTTTTGAGGGAATAGATGTGGAGCTTGATTGTAAACAGGTGGTTGATGCTTTTAAAGGAGGGTTACATGGCTCTACGGAGTTTGGTGCCCTCGTGTCCGCGTCTAGGCATATTTTTCAACAATTATCCAACTGTACTGTCATTTTCATATTCCTCATTGTATTGCAAACTCTATTTTGATTGAAAGGGCATAAGTTTTCTTGCTTAAAAAAAAACATGTTACTGACAATTTTTTTACAAAAGGAACTGCAGGCAACATGCATAAATTACTTTTTCTGTATTTTTACTTTTGCTATTGAATTTTGGTTAATGGTGGCTTCCAATTACATGCATACTTGAGAATATTTACTTGCCAACGTTGGGATCTTTAGACATACTATAGCTAGCATAGTGTTTGCCATAGCAAACTCCATGCTTGCAGCGACTAAAGTATACATGTAATCTAACGATATTTAGACTAATAAAATATTAAAATCTTAAAAGAGCATATTTATATTTTATTTTTTTAATTAGTGTTGCGTAAAACGCGGGCTAGCCCGAAAAGCCTGTGGCCCACATAGGAGAGAACAGGCAAACCTTGTCTGTTGCCTACAAAAACCTGACTTGGAGTATCGGGACTAAGCTGAGGATGTTTAATGTTCTGTCCATTATGAGTCACATGAGCAGTGGCAGCCGTATCACCAAAGAAATTTGGATTCTGAATTTGAGAGGTATTGACCATGAAGGCAGCAGCAGCAGGGGCAGGTTGGAATGGTGTGGGCCAAGGTGTTTGGGAAGGGTTGGGTGGAGTGGCTTGAGGGCGCACATAAGCATAGGGGTTCACATTTTGTTGAGGCATACCTGAATTGAAGGCTTGATTAAACCGATGATAGCAGAAGGCAGCAGAATGCCCAAAACGACTGCAAACTTGACATTGGACCTGGGTGCGTCCTCCACGGCCACGACCCCGACCACGTCCACGACCACGAAAACCAAAACCAGAAGAGACCTGAGGATTAGGGTTGGAGTCATCATTGGCAGGGGCATGTTCTTGAGAAAACTTGGATTGGTTAGGTGCCGATGTGTGAGTGAGAAGAACGGAGGCCGAATCGGTTGAGTTTTCTTGACGATAACGTTGGAGACGGATTTCTTGACCCAATAGAAGGGCTTCAGCCTCCTCAACAGAAACACTAGAATTAAACTTGCTTTCAATTACAGAAATGATCGAATCATACGGTTGGGGAAGGCCATCAATGATCGCATCGAGATGATCTTGAGACGAGACTGGCTCACCAACAGAGGATAAAGAATCAACAAGATTTTTAATCTTCGCAAGATACTCCTTAATCGTGAGATTTGCTAATTTTGTTGCTCGAAGTTCTTGACGAAGTTGGCGAATTTTGGTTCTACCGAGTTTCTGGAAATAGGTGAAGATGCTTTCCCAGAGTTCGTGCGTGTGATTGGCACCAATAACGCGAGCTTGGATGCTGGTGGATAGAGATGTCTGAAGCCAAGAAAGCAACATTTGGTCTTGAGCTTCCCAAACCTCATACGCCAGATTTTCAGTTGCAAAGAGACGATCTTGTTCCGTTAGAAATCGAGGAGGAATACGCAGAGAAACCAAGAAATGTTGAAGACGGTGAGCCTTTATCACAGGCTCTACCTGTTGACGCCAAAGAACAAAATTATCGTCATGAAGTTTTTCGCTAATTTTGTGTCGAAACTCTTTGATTTGATGAACGGCGGTGGTTCCGGTGAGCGTGACGGTCGTTGATGGTTGCTGATGATTGACCGGATCTGTTGTGTGAGGGTTGCCATGATCTTTGACGGTGGCCATGCCAAGAAGAAAAGAAAAGAAAAGCGAAAGCGGAAAAAAGAGGGGAAACAGATCAAATTGCTCTGATTACCATGTTAGAGTTGTGAACACAATGAATAACATTCTATTGATTGAATTGCAACAGATTACAACTTGAGTTTATATAATAGAACTCAAGGAATGAAAGGAATCAGTTGGGGCTCACTACAAGAAAATCGCTGATTTGCCACGGACATTTCCGTGGCAAATGTACAAATTTCCGTGGCAAATGTTTCCGTCGCAAATCCGTGGCAAATTTATCCGTCGCAAATCCGTGGCAAATTTATCCGTCGCAAATCCGTGGCAAATTCATCCGTCGCAAACCCGTGGCAAATCCGTCGCAAATTCAAAAAAAATTAAATCATACTTTGGGCCAGAAAGCTACTACATCCTAAAAACATTAATTATAAAATCAAGCTAACAATTATAAATTATAACAAGTATATAGATATAGATTACAAGTCAAAGATACTATATTCAATTAGTCGAAATTGAATCTTAACAAAAAAAATAATTGTAAATGAAAGGAAATCAATTGAAGCAACCGAGTTGAGTAGAATTTGAAAGTCCCTAAATTTCCAATGGCATCATCCATTCACACGAGTATGTTAGCATCATCCATCTTTGCATCCTTTAAGCGGCAAAGCAGACCTCACGATCATAAAACGGGACTACATTTTGAAGGCGTCAGTAGTACACCAATGCCAATAACTCATGTATCTCACACTGGAAATACAATAAAAACACAAAAAAAGTTAAATACATAACCAATATGTCTACAAAGACAAACACAATCTATAAATAAAAAGTAATAAGAGTGTTTTTAGTCAAATTGCAAATCCATAACAACACAAATCTTGCACGTTACAGCATGAAGTAAAAACTTTATTGTGCATTTGTTACCTTAAATAGCGTAACCAAGTAACTAGCAAAAATCATCGAGGGCCATCATCTTAATATATAAGTGCAGGTAACATTTGGATGGAACTTTTGGGGTATATAAACATTTGTTTTTCTAGTTATATTCTAAATTTAATTAAATCTAAGTGAACAAGAAGAGGATATTGATTATTCTCATACAAGAAATGGAAATTTTATAAGGAGTAAACATATGCAGTGGTAGAACTCGCTCAATGGATGTCTTTGCCAAAGCCAAACTCATTAGTAGGCACCGCCTACTTCTCCTTCGGCTTGTTTCCACTCTCTCGGATAAAGTAGGAGTCTTCCTCCATCCTACTACGTTAATGTGCTTGCTACCATCATTAAGCGTGCAGATCTACTTCACGGCTCAATGTATCCAAGAAACGTACATGAGATTTAATATGATAACATAGTTAGAAATCAAGACATCATTTCTTATCTGTAAATTTTACAGATTAAGGGTTAACCACTTCAAATAGCATTTTGAACTTACCTCATCATAAATATTTCCAAGTCATTTGCCGACTTTCAAACCGCAGAGGATTGTACATGAGATCATACTTGAAGAGCTTTGCATTTTGTTCAACAAATTCTCCCCTTCCTTGGTCAAAGACAAATTCGGGCCATTTATCGGTTGCACTCATTTCCTCGCATGAGCTAAGAAATAATACAAGTTTCTGATGAGACCTCCAAATATGGCTCGGACACTGAAAGTCAAATACACTTTGAGATAAACCTAAAAATATAAAACAGGAATATCATGGATATATCCAAGACATCAAATATGAATTAGAAGTGACATGAGTTAAGCATAAGATATATTCAAAATAAGCACCTATAGTAATTGTGAAAATCTATACCTCCTCAATAGTGTTGTGTTATCTTGTCCAAGGCCTCCCGCATCGGGAAACATGGTCTTAGTTATAGTTTCGAGAAATCCATCGACCCGACCTCCTCGAGAGTTTGTCTTCACATAGATTAGGATCGTCTAGGAACCTATCTATAGGATTTCTGTCAAGAGGTCCTCTCGTGGTCAAGAAAGTGTTTCCTAATAGCTCTTAAAACTCTGCGAAGTTTGACCAGATCCAATCCTCTACAAGATAAAAAATTTAGCAGAAAAAAATTGCTACTTTGGTATAACGTTGTAAAGAAGTTGAACTATACAAATTTAAGAACCGAATACTCACGTAAGATGCCTTCGCATAAGGAAGAACGCATTTGAAAACATCTCGCAGCTTTGCTCCATTGTCCGATAATCTCCCGGCTTGAATTTTTGTGCATCAAGACATCATCTTCATAGGATGCCTCGGATCTTAGGTTTAATCCATATAAAGTAAAAAACAACGATCTAAGGCACTATCAATTCTAGTCTCAAGTTCCTCCCTTTCATCTTCGTAAAGTTCATTTTCACATTCAATCAATTGCTTGCATGAATTTTCACCCTTAAGTAACTTACTGATCGGTCCCAAAGACCTCCGTGGATTTTCGTGACTCTACTTCTTTACTCTGTCTTTATCCGAACTTTAGAAGATGAAATGCCCAGGATATTATTCCTTCGAAACATTCTTTTCCCGAGTTAATTTCATCAATTTTGAACCAATCCATCAGGATATCTAATGCATCTAATTTTGAGTCTTCCATAGATACATTGGCAAGACTGTTTTTGGACACTTCTTCACATTGCATTGATTCTTTATTTTGAAGGTTAAATTTGGATTTATGCTTCATATCCAAGGCCAGCAGATGTTTTATTGCAAACCTAAGAAACGCTCCTTCTTCACCTTTTCCACCTTCACCGAGACAAAGAAAGCCCATGTTCAAAGAAGCAACTCATGAGTTGCAACAATTAAATCAACCTACGTTAAGCATTCAAGAAAGAAGAGTAAGGTTTTCAATTAAAAAACTTAATCACCGAAACAACCAACCACTTAAATTAAATTAGTTCGCGGAGAGATAGCTAACTTGAGTTTTGATAGGTGTGGTTCGGTTAAGATCTTTGAGTTTGCGAGAAAACAATGGTCGCATCAACAAAGCAACTACTTTCAACTTGATCAGAATTACTTCTGCTGAGGCTTTGTTGCAGATAAGTGCATTCGCGACATAGCTCATGATTAACAACAATAGAGATTGCATTTGACAAATGTCGCTAGTTGGAACGAAGAAGGCCATCCCGCAAGCGAATGAACACAAATGCTTAACTACAAATGACATTTTGTGGTAACATAATGAGGAAACAGAGAAGGTCTTTGTAAGTAAAATCAAGTGACATTAACATTAGCAATCTCACAGATAATGGCTATTTCATTTTCCATAGAAAAATAAATTTTATGATGAAAAGGGAGAAAAGTACAATTGAGAGGACAATAAGATATACTCTTCAACAAAGGTAACAAAAAGAGAAAAACAAGAGTGCAAAGCAGAGCTTCAAAGCCTCTCAATATATCGAAATGGAGACTCACTCAAACATCTACAAGCAATGCAATAGAGAGGATCTATAAAGACAACCTAACCCTAAGCATATCTAGTAGCAGTTTAAGGTCCTTAAAAAGTGAGCATTCCACTCCACCCAATTACTGAGAATTGGGACAAGATAAATTGCTTATTGCCAAGATGTATGGTCCTTGTTCCTTTTAAAATATATAAAATGAACCGTAGAGAATTAATGTAATGCAAAGTGACAATGCACACTCAAGATTGACCCAAAGATATCAAACAATTTATTCCAATCGAAAGTAGCACATGACAATGGCCAACTAATTGGGCCACTCAAGAGAAAGATCCGAGAGGGGACTACAAATCAGCAACATGCAATTTGTCCTATTGAATATCGATTATGCATGACAAGCTCTGTAAGTTTCTCTTTAAAGATCCAAAAATGGGTTTTCATCCCAACCTAACCAGGTTTAAAATAAAAAATAATATGGAGAATCGATAATCCCACAGGCTAAGCTAAATTTAAAGGACCTTGCCATCTGACATATAGCTAATGAGTTGGTAAATATATCCAGATCAAAGATATCCGACTTATACCTAACCTAATATATTTGGCAAAGCACGACAATGTGATGGCCAGTGCCTCAAAATCAACTCAGCTACAGAAAGGCTAGCAACCTCATCACCGATTGCAATAAGGACTTCCAAAAGTTTTTCCATGCAATTCCCTGCAGACACACATCAAGGTTGGAAAATCACAGATGCACAAAAACACTTGCATACAATATGTGCATGTTGGCGTAATCGTAATTGAATTACTGTTTAATGGAATGCATTATGAAACTAAATTTCAGCGGATAAACTTTATGTTATGGTTGGAAATGGCTATCTAAATAATTTCAAAATAACTAGTTTAAATGCGGATAAGGATGACCTTTGGGCTTTAGTACAAAAAAATATATCAACCTTGAGCAATCTGTGCTCACAAACCCAGTGGGTAAAAGTATACATATCTTTGATCTTCCCCTCACAGGATTGTTTTTTCTGTTACGCTTAGATAGTGCTAGGTGAATATTAGTTTTGACAAAATAAGTTTCAAAATAATTAAGATTCCTAATTAAGTGCTATGAATGAGGACATGTTTGTAAAACTATGTGGTAAGTAAGCCAGAACGGATTGGCGCTGAATGTCCATTAATGCATAGAAACCAAGGATGGCCGAATTCATTCCCCATAAAATTCAAATACCCTTCATAGTATCAAACACTTCCTGCACATCAACAATCAATTCAAAATCTTCAGATCGAAAAATCCGGGAAATGATTCTTCGAAGTTCGAAAGGAAGCCGCCACCAAATTTTAGTTTAAGGGCAAATTCGGAAAATCCCTTTAGGTTTTAGGACAAAGCATTGTTAGGGTTCGGGAGTCGTTATGTGTAGGGAAGGTATTAGCACCCCACGACATCCGTTGTCTAATTATTTAAGATTTATTTAATAATTACCCTTTATTTATGGAGAAAAAGACTTATTTAAGTTTTTGGTTTTTAGTGCTTGACAAGAGTTGAATCTTGCTCCTACGTACCTCCGGATGCAATGGAGGAATCAAAGCTACGTAGTTCTTCCTGAAAAAGGTTTATTGGTTGGAGTTTTTTTGTGTAGGGGTCCTAGGATTCCTTGAACTGTACAACTCACTGATTCCTAGGACGCTGACTAACCCGATTGTACAACTGACTTAGTCCCCTACTTTTGAAAGTATTTTTTTGAATTTTTGAAAGGAATTGGTGTGAGGTGGGTCAGTTTTAGAATAGGTATTCTAGAACTCCTGAACTGTATAGCTCATTAGTTCTAGAACGCTGACTAACCCGGTTGTACAACCGACTTAATCCCCTATTTTTTAGGAAAAAAAATAGTTTATTTGTATTTTATTAAGTTTCCGGGATTACTGAACTGTACAGCCCATTGGTCCTGGGATAATGACTAACCCGGTTGTACAATCGACTTGGCCGTTTATTTAAGGGAAAATGATTTATTTATATTTTATTAAGTTTTTTAGGATTACTGAACTGTACAGCTCATTGGTCCTAAAATGATGATTAACCCGGTTGTACAACCGACTTAGCCGTTTATTTGACTTCGATAGAAAAATTATTTATGTTTGAGTTAGAAAAGAATTAAAAAGAAAACAGGGGGGTGAAAATTGTAGATTGGGGTTTTATTAGTCACAGGGGGTTGTATAATTAATAGGAGGTGTAAAAAGGAAGCCCAGTTCGCATGTGGGAGCCCAGAATGCGAAACTGGGCTTAAGTGAGGGAGGGGTGCGTGCGTGAATAAGGGGGTGCGAATAGCGTTCTGAACATTTTAAAAAAATAAAAAATAAAAAATAATATAAGACACCATATAAGCCCAATACAAAAAAAACCCTAAGCCTAAATCACTCCCTCCCATCCTTCCAGTGCATTTGCACCTAGAGAGAGTGAGATTGGCAAGATTATGCATGAAGGAAACTACAACAACCATGTGCAATGAAAGTAATCCTATGAAAGCTAACACATAAGCCTATTAACACAAACACCATACCTCAAAGAAATTAAGTTGATATTGACCTTTGAAGAATCAGTATATAAAGCAGAACATATAAAATAGTACTATTTTATTACTTCAAATTTTAGTGAATTGGTAAAGTTAAGAAAAGATTCTTCAAAGGGTACCTTGTTTGATTTGTATCGTCGACTTGTTTGGTTTGTATCGTCGACTTTCTCCAACGGAACGGAAAGGGAGCCTCTGTGTGTCAGTTTAAATGATTGTAACCAATCGCAACTCTCTTTGTATGATCGCTGCCGTTATCGCTTCGTTCTTTAGATCTCCAAAAAAAGCTTCAGAACCGTGTTTAGTGGATTAGGGTTTCAATGTGAAACTCTAATCCTATTTTTTGGGTGATTTTCGCACTCTCTTTCTGCCCTGATTTCTGTCCCTTAGACCCTAGGTTAACCCTTTATTTATAGGTAGAAATTAGGTTTTGGCATTAATTGTTGTTTGACTGGGCTTTTGCAGATCCGATAATGTGGGCTTGCTGAGCAGTCTTGGAGAGCAAGAACAGACCCCAGAGATTACTGATGTTGCTCCTTTATTTAATTTTCGTTTTTTTTATCTTCTTTGTATTTTTAATATTTATCATTTTTTTGTATTTTTGGACATTTTGAACAATTAGACACTTTTTTAAAATGTAAATAAAATTAAATAGATTTTTTGATATTTTTTGGACTATATATATATATATATATATATATATATATATATATATATGTATATATATATATATATACATATATATATATGTATATGCTCAAAATAAGGACGAAATAATAAAAATAGGAAAGAAGTCGGAATGATGAGCCAAATTGCGAGAAAACAACTCGAATAAGCCCATTTGCAAGGAAACGACTCGGATGAACCCAACTAAGTTCGACTAGGCCTAAATACAAATATTCAACTAAAGAATGTGCGAAAAGATCGATCATTCGCGCACATTCTTAATTTAAATAATGACATTTCGATTTAGTTGAACAGGTTAATTGAGATTGGCTTAAGTGAGGCGCTTTTTAATAATTCTTCCAATTGCGCGACTTCAGAACAAATAATAAAATAAACGACTAAAACCGAGAAAAGAATACGGATTTAAATTGGGGTATAGCAATACCGCCTCTTTATTAGTATTTCACTAGAAAGTGATGGGTTCTCGAACTTTCGTAGTGGAAATAGGAATAAAGATAAGATAGACGCTAATTTTGTCCGTTTAAGGGGGAAGTGGAAGGTTTGAGAGATAAGAGGGAGTGGTTAATACTTGGCGATTAACCGAGAGTTGAATGAAGGGTCAACAAGGACTGAAGGAGCACTAAGGCTCGAAGGACCACTCGTGAGTCCGGAAGGTCGCCTAGGCCTTAATTGAAGGACCATCGTGGTCTCAAGGAGCGCAACTAGCTACGGTACTAGTAAAGCGGTGCGAGGGGGCCTTTATATTCGAAAGCGGCCATGATGGGTCAAGATCGGATCTAGAAGCGATATGTTGACCATGAAGGACGCCCAGCGTGTGTCTTCAGGCCGACACAACTAGTCCGAAGGACCACCGGGTCCGCGAAGGTCCGCGGGCTCGACTCCGACGTTGCGACACCGGGCCACTTAGGGCATCGAAGAGCGCGTGAGTGCTCGAAGGACCACTCGGTCCGAGGATCAACTTGGTGATCTGCGTGATACGATATGAGATCAACGCTTAAAGCTACCGATATTAGAGGAACAAAATAGGGACTAACACTTATCGTGTTTATCCGAGCACACCTTACGAGATGCATCTACCCGGCAGGGGCAAAGCTTTCTTCTTTTGGCAATGCAATTAATGGTGCACACGTACGTGCAATGATTGGTATCTGGTGGAATGATTTTTTTCTTTTTTTTGTTTTTTGCCTTTTTGCTTGTTACGTAATAAATGCATGAAATGCAAATGTGAATATGATGCAAATGAAATGATTGAATGCAAATGCTATGGTTCATGGTGCGATGATATGAAATGATTGATTGGGTGTAGAATTTTTTTTTTTTGTGATGATGAGATGTGAGGCTTTGGATACGAGAGGCGGAGATGAATATTGATCATTCTTTGGAAAAGTTAGTTTTGATTCAAACTTCGGCAATCTCAAGGTCGTTATCTCACAGTATTAATCGACGTGAAAAGGTACTTGACTGTATTTGCAAGCTCGTTCATTTTTCTCTTCCATTATGATGCCCCATGATGACCGAAGTTTATGTCCACAAAGTTACCTAAGTGGATTTTTAGCATCGCATGATCAACTTGTGTTTTCTCTCTCTGAAGCATTGTTTTGTGAAGATGTATAGTAGTGCGAATATAGATGAATGAGTTAGTTATCTTGGGGTTCTAAAGACCTAGGGTGTGGACATTTGTGGCACATGAAGGGGTGAATGACTGACTGGTCTTTGTCAAGGTCGTGAAAGGTAGGTTTCCCAAGCCAATAAATGCAGGACTGCCCCAATTTAGATTTGATGACGGTGAGTGAATAACTTGCCCCTGTCTAGTGGTGACAAGCTAGGGGTGTAGAAGATGATGAATTAGGAAGGCATTGGCAAGTAGGAGATGTTGTCTCAACCCATAGAGTTTGATGTTTCCCTAATTATGGTAAGGACAAGATTGCCCCGACTAGAGTAGAAACATTTAGGATAGTGAGTTAAGAAATTTCCCCGGTATGGTTTTTTGGCTGTGAACATGGCAAGGGGATGAGATGGGTGTAGGGTGAATTTTCCCATTTGAAGGTGGAGTGAAGAGCGACAGGATTTCCCCACTTGGAATGGTATTTCAAATGGTTGGCTTTAGTGAGATTGGGAAAGGTGACAGAATTAGGGTTATGGGTTTTTGGAGATGGTCAAATGCGGTTGTATAGACTGGGAGTGGCATGGGATGGATACTGGACAAATTTCCCTAAGTTCAAATGGAATGGATGGTAAAAGGGGTGCCCCACTTTAGGATCTAGGTAACGATCCTAGCATGAACTTTTGGTTATTTTGAGAATGACTCTCAGACTATGATGGTCTTGAGCTTGCTATGATGAAAGCTACACTTGGTGATCAATAGACCTTGTCTTGGTATAATTGTAACTTGGACGGATCTTATAGTGCAAGTCCTCTGATTTTTCCTTTATTTGAGTTTTTTTTTTTTTTTGAGATACATTTTTTTTGAGCAAACATATTGTAAATAAATAAACTTATTTGTCCTAAGATTAAAACTTTGAGAAAACAAAAGCAATCGGTCATTGATCAGAATGAATTTTTGGAGTTGTAATGTGGCTGATGGTTAATGGTTTATGAGGGAAATGATAATTGGGCTCAAAGTAGTGTTTGGGGATTGATGGGACGAATGATTTTTTTATTGAGCGGTATGATTTGGCTAATGGTTAATGGTTTGTGAAAGAAGGGGTTATTAGGTTCAATGAAGTGTTTGATGATTGATGGGACAAATGATTTGGTGATGTAACCTGGCCAATGGGTGATGATTTATGAAGGAAAAGGGTTATTAGGCTTAAATGAGTGTATGAGGTTTTATTTAGCCAAGCAATTGACGTGCCTCATGGTAGAATGGACCTGTTTAGGGATGTAACTTGGCCAAGGGTTTATGAAGGATAGGATATTGAGGACAAGGGAAGTGTTTGGGGTTTATTTCAGACAATGATCTCTTATGCATTTAATGGTAAGAAGTATCAGCTCATGATTGTGCCACTTTTGCTTTTTCCTATTTTTTGATTTCTCTTTCTTTTTTTTGATTTTGATTTTTTTTCTTTTTCTTTCTTTCGAGCTGAGTGACTTGATAAAAATGATACACCATTTTTGATGTGGAATTGATCCTTGTCTAGGGTGATTGAAATGTTTCTTTGGATTTTGGCTTAAGGTGGGTGGCAAAGGGTTTATTGAGGATATGGGAAGGTGGTTAAACTTCATTTCAAAACATGACTGCTCGTTTTCTCAAAAATTAACTTAAGGACAATAATTTACTTACTTTTATATATTTGCTCTTTTTCCTTTATTTCTTTTTTATGCCCTAATTTTTGCTTAGGCCGCTCTTACGAGTTTTCAACCTAACGGGTCTTTTTGATTTTTTGTTTTTGTAAAGGACTTGCACCAAGGGAATACAATATTGACATGGTATTTTAGAGATCACAAATTTGCCCCAGTATGGAGGACCTAAAGTGTTATTTCATCAGTGAGAACAAACCAAAAAGTTGACTAAGTAGGGGAGTATGTACTTTAGGGTGGTCGGGGTGGGATTAGACTTGGGGGATGATGACAAACAAGGTAAGGACATTAACTGACTCAAACAAAAAATGAAGACACATGTCACACACGAGTTACTACACGAATGCTTCGTAGAGAGTTAACATCAGTTTTAACATGAAAGAAATTTTTAGTGGACTATTTTGGTCATTCATCATGGGGTGGATGAAATGCAACGCTTTGTTGAAAAAAATGTGAACGAGCTGCTAATTTGAAAATTGAGTGCCTTCTTGAAACACCTTGAGCTTGCAACTAGTATGGCTAAACTTTTTCAAAAAGAATTATTTATCTCACAAGAATGTCTCACCCCTCAACACAATAGAATTATGCTCATTTTTCTTTTTGTAATGCATGATGTAAGTATGCAAATGAATGAGTGTGCATGCAATGCGAATGAATGTATGTGAAATGCGAATGTAATGATAATGTATGTGAATGAAATGATAACACATGATTTTATTTATCTCGTTGGGGAATTATAAACTTTTCATTGGAGAGTAAAGTACAAAATTTAATTTTGACTTCAGCGTGCACGGCTTCTCTCCAAGGTAAAGATTTTAATTCTCTAACGGTCATGAAAGTGCATGCAACAATAGATGCTTATTTGCTGTATTTTTTGTAGTGCAAAGAAAAATGCATGTGGTATACTTTCTAAAAAGTAGTAAATGATGATTTTTATTTTTGACTTTTTGATTTTTTTAATTTTTTTTGGATAAAAGACGGTATGCATTAATGTTCGCTTGAATGCAAGGGTATAAAGCTCCTTTGTGACCCTAGAAGGGTACCCTATGGAGTGGGACTAAGGTTTCTTTTATAGTGAACCTCACAAGGATGGTTCTAAAGAATCCTACACATGGTCCCTAGAGCCAAGGACCCCAGTCAAGAACACTGATCCCAACAATAGGCAAGCTATTAGAAGGGATAGCATCCTCAAAAGGAATCAAACTCTAGGTGAGATTTTCGTGACCACCCAACGAGACGTACGTCCCGCAGGCCATCACTACGCAATCTCGTTCTAACTTAGGTTTATGCTCGAGTCCGGGTAGAGGACTTTTCTCACGTGTGTGAGGTGTAGAAGTGAAGTGTGTGTAGGAGCAATTTAAAAACAACACAAAAACTGCAAACAGACAAACAAACATATATACAAATATCGTCTTCTACCCTAGGGTTTACACAAATAAATAACATAATTATGCAAAAGAAAATAAATAAATAAAAGGGTAAAGATTGAATTGATCCTAAATTAATTAGACTAGGTTTTGACTCTCTAAAAATAAATAGGTCCCCAAGTGAAGTCGCCACCGGTAGCGACCAGAAAAACGGGAAAGGAATTTTCGAAGTTCGAAAGGAAGCCGCCACCAAATTTTAGTTTAAGGGCAAATTCGGAAAATCCCTTTAGGTTTTAGGACAAAGCATTGTTAGGGTTCGGGAGTCGTTATGTGTAGGGAAGGTATTAGCACCCCACGACATCCGTTGTCTAATTATTTAAGATTTATTTAATAATTACCCTTTATTTATGGAGAAAAAGACTTATTTAAGTTTTTGGTTTTTAGTGCTTGACAAGAGTTGAATCTTGCTCCTACGTACCTCCGGATGCAATGGAGGAATCAAAGCTACGTAGTTCTTCCTGAAAAAGGTTTATTGGTTGGAGTTTTTTTGTGTAGGGGTCCTAGGATTCCTTGAACTGTACAGCTCACTGATTCCTAGGACGCTGACTAACCCGATTGTACAACTGACTTAGTCCCCTACTTTTGAAAGTATTTTTTTGAATTTTTGAAAGGAATTGGTGTGAGGTGGGTCAGTTTTAGAATAGGTATTCTAGAACTCCTGAACTGTATAGCTCATTAGTTCTAGAACGCTGACTAACCCGGTTGTACAACCGACTTAATCCCCTATTTTTTAGGAAAAAAAATAGTTTATTTGTATTTTATTAAGTTTCCGGATTCTTGAATCAGATGTGATTTATTGGTCCGGGATAATGACTAACCTTGGTTGTACAATCGACTTGGCCGTTTATTTAAGGAAAATGATTTATTTATATTTTATTAAGTTTTTAGGATTCTTTGAATGCATGTACTCATTGGTCCTAAAATGATGACTAACCCGGTTGTACAACCGACTTAGCCGTTTATTTGACTTCGATAGAAAAATTATTTATGTTTGAGTTAGAAAAGAATTAAAAAGAAAACAGGGGGGTGAAAATTGTAGATTGGGGTTTTATTAGTCATAGGGGGTTGTATAATTAATAGGAGGTGTAAAAAGGAAGCCCAGTTCGCATGTGGGAGCCTGAAGCTAAACCGGGCTTAAGTGAGAGGGAGTGCGTGCGTGAATAAGGGAGTGCGAATAGCGTTCTGAACATTTTAAAAAAATTAAAAATAAAAAATAATATAAGACACCATATAAGCCCAATACAAAAAAAACCCTAAGCCTAAATCACTCCCTCCCATCCTTCCAGCGCCGCTGCACCTCGAGAGAGTGAGATTGGCAAGATTATGCATGAAGGAAACTACAACAACCATGTGCAATGAAAGTAATCCTATGAAAGCTAACATAAGCCTATTAACACAAACACCATACCTCAAAGAAATTAAGTTGATATTGACCTTTGAAGAACCAGTATATAAACAGAACATATAAAATAGTACTATTTTATTACTTCAAATTTTAGTGAATTGGTAAAGTTAAGAAAAGATTCTTCAAAGGGTACCTTGTTTGATTTGTATAAATCGACTTGTTTGGTTTGTATCGTCGACTTTCTCCAACGGAACGGAAAGGAGCCCTCGTGGTGTCGGTTTAAATGATTGTAACCAACCGCAACTATCTTTGTATGATTTCGCTGCCATCATTCTTTGTTTCGTTCTTTAGATCTCCAAAAAAAGCTTCAGAACCGTGTTTAGTGGATTAGGGTTTCAATGTGAAACTCTAATCCTATTTTTGGGTGATTTTCGCACTCTCTTTCTCGCCTCGATTTACGCCCCTTAGACCCTAGGTTAACCCTTTATTTATAGGTAGAAATTAGGTTTTGGCATTAATTGTTGTTTGGTGGGCTTTGCGAGATCGATAATGTGGGCTTTGGCGAGCGGTCTTGGAGAGCAAGAATGCAGACCAGAGATTCCGATGTTGCTCCTTTATTTAATTTTCGTTTTTTTTATCTTCTTTGTATTTTTAATATTTATCATTTTTTTGTATTTTTGGACATTTTGAACAATTAGACACTTTTTTAAAATGTAAATAAAATTAAATAGATTTTTTTTGATATTTTTTGGACTATATATATATATATATACATATATATATATGTATATGCTCAAAATAAGGACGAAATAATAAAAATAGGAAAGAAGTCGGAATGATGAGCCAAATTGCGAGAAAACAACTCGAATAAGCCCATTTGCAAGGAAACGACTCGGATGAACCCAACTAAGTTCGACTAGGCCTAATACAAATATTCAACTAAAGAATGTGCGAAAAGATCGATCATTCGCGCACATTCTTAATTTAAATAATGACATTTCGATTTAGTTGAACAGGTTAATTGAGATTGGCTTAAGTGAGGCGCTTTTTAATAATTCTCGCAATTCGCGCGACTTGAGAACAAATAATAAAATAAACGACTAAAACCGAAAAAGAATACTGATTTAAATTGGGGTATAACAATCAAGCTTTTCACATTACAATGAAGCTAACACAGAGACATTACAAATAAGCACCTAAACAAGCCAAACCAAGCATCAAGAATAAATAAGCACCAAATCAAAACATGAAGCTAACACAAATAAGCACCAAATCAAGCTTTTCACATTACAATGAAGCTAACCCAGAGACATTACAAATAAGCTAGCAAAAAGTAACATAAATAAGCATCAAATCACCAATGAAGCTAACACGAGACATTTTTGCAATCACGAAACATGCTTTTCACATTACAAAACACATTACATTAAGCTTTTCACATTAGAAAACACAGAAAAACAAAAGCGAGAACTAGAATCGCAAAAACGGACCTCAAATCGCAAAGAACAAACCAGAATCACAAAGAACAAACCTCAAAAGCGAAAATCGCAACACCAAAATTGCTAGAAGCTTGAACAAATCATTACCACAAGTAGGTGATATAAAATATCATAGAACCATGAAAAATAACCCTTAAAAATGATTATGAGACAGATTCTACTATAACAGCAACCCAACCAAAGTCATATTCTACTGAAGTACATCAAAACAAGAAGCAAATAACACACCTGAGTAGATTTTGCAAACACCTTCCACCATCGCTTCAAGTCTCACTCAACCAAGCTTCATCGACCTAGATTTTCAAGAAATAGGGAATCAAATAATCAATTATTATACAAATGAAACAATTGTAAAAAAAAACCCCAAATACACAAAATCAACTGAGAAAACATATGCAACAAAACCCTAAATACACAAAATCAACAAATCCACAACATATAAAACAAAACCCTAAACACCACAAACTGTATCAACCGAGAGCAGAGAGAGATAGCGAGAGAACAAACCGAGAGAGAGTGAGAACGAACCAAGAGAGAACAAACCCTGTCAAGCTACTTCAATAGTCGTTCGTGAGCGAGTTGAGAGGAAACAACCGTGAGTGAGATGAGAAGCAGGCGACGAGAGGGAGAGGGGCGAGAACGAAAAGGAAGAAAGAGAGGCGAGGGTCGAGAACAAATTTGAGTGAGAGAACGAGAGTTTCTAGTGTGAGGTTAGGGTTTCGTCGAAGTTGAGGAGAATGATGGAGCGAGGAGCACGACGGTGGGGGGAGGTGTGGGTGGAGGTAAGGTGGTGGTGATTGAGAGTGAGGGAGGCGGGTTGTAGGGAGGAGAGCGAGAGGGTGAGGAGGAGAGCGAGAGGGTGAGGAGTTTCTGTGGAGAGAAGGAGAACATGAAGGAGAACGTGAAAAAAGAGATTTAGGGATGGGTGTTTTATTTTCATAATTGGATTGCCACGGATTTGCCACGGCATCTCCGTCGCAAATTTTTGGCATTTCACATGTCCGTGGCAAACCCGTGCAAACACTGGGCCGGAAATTTCGTATTCTCAATTTTTACACATGCCGTCGCAAATCCGTGGCAAATTAGCGACGGACAGGGCTCCGTGGCTAATTTTAGTGGCAAATGAGGCTTTTTCTTGTAGTGGCTAAAACTAACCTAACTAAATCTAAGCAGAATTAAATCTTAATATACACATAATCAGCAGCTCCGAATTCCTCCATTAATTCCCGATTCCACTCCCACGAATTACCAGACCACCCACCCATTGCTGCTACCTTAATATTCTTCTCATTGCACGCATGGAACAGTGTTGGAAACAACATGGAAAAGGCCATCGGTTCACACTAGCAACTTGACCAAAAACCAGATTTATCCCCCCTTCCTATTTGTATTTTGGTGATTTTATCAAACCATAACGCATCTTGAGTGAATTCCGTCCCAAGATTAATAATATCTCGCCACCAAATAGATGCTCTTCGTAAACTATACTGTGAAATTTCTCCCTCCTTCCACTTACAAAGATCACCATATCTACATGTCAATATCTTGTTGCTTTCCTGTCAAGCACTTCCACCTCCACTTGCGTATGATTACGTTTCATGGAGAAGGGGCAAATCTAAATTATCTAACAAACAAATTGCTAGAATGAAAATTCTAATGGTAAGCTAGATTTTTCATAGTTTATTGTTAATTCCCTCTTTAAGATTTTATTTTATTTTTACTAGTGATCGCCAATCAACAAATGACTATTATTTTATTTTATTTTATTTTTGGTTTACAAGACTGTAAGAATCGGCATGTATCCGATGAAATTTAGTAAATGCTTGATTAAGGCTTCATTATTCCTTGCTTGATGTAGTCATTGATGCTTACCCTTAAAATAATTTTGATTTTGAAGGTAGTGGAATCGGTATTCAGAAGACGATTTGAAATGTTATGTTGGTAAGGGCACCAAAATTTGTTGTTGATCACAGGGCTAGAAAGGCGTTCTTTATTTATATTGCATTGCAATAATATAATATCATTTTTAACATAGTTCATGCAATATAGATTTGAAGCGCTCTAGATTTAAGTTATATATATGATCCATAGTTACAACCCCTTGAAATAATTTGCATGTTACGAATAAATTTAATTTGAATCATTTAAATAGTATTCTGATGTAGAAAGAAAACAATGTATGTGTCTTTTGGTGTGAAATATAATTTCCTCTATCTATGAATGTAACAAGTTGGAATTTGTTGAATTTTTCGTTGCTTGACTACTCTTGCTCTTTTCTCATTAGGGAGAATTTTCTTCGTAACATTAACCAAATAACTTCATAGAATAAATGTTATTGAAATCTCTCATTTATATCATATTAGTTTATTAGTTTATTTATATTATAAATTAAATATATCATATCTTCAAATTCAACATAATAATAATAATAATATTGTTGTCAAAAACATAATAATAGTCACTATTTTTAGTTTGAGAAATATAATCAATTTCAATTTGAGAACTATCAACAATAAACAATAGAAATATAATCAATTTCAATTTGAGAACTATCAACAATAAGCAATACGATGCTAGCTACCCAAGCACATGCATAGGTAATTCAATTGGAATTAAAGATAAAAGAACACTTATTTTAAGGCTTTTTTTTCTTATAACAAGACACTTGTAAAGAGACGACAAAGGGAGTCGTAAGTGTCATGGAAGTGTACAAGTAGAGTCGTCATAGAGGAAGGAGAATACACTAGACACTGGCCAAGATAAATTGTATAACTTAAACTAGTTATATATGCACATCTTATTTAAACTTCAAAATATTTTTCCTTGAATTTTATTTTTTTTGAATTTGTGTTTAATTTAAATATTTGTATAATATAAAAAATACATTCCCGTACGCATGGTTAAAAGCAAAGGTGAGTGACTAAATTAAACGTCAGGTTTGGCTTGGGTGCACAACTATCATAGGTTGTGCACTGCACATATGACTTCAAAATAATTGCACAAACATTGATTTAATCTGCAGGACCAATCAATTGGTAAGTTCACGACTGCTAGATTACTTTTTCCATTTTCCTTCCTATCACAAAATGCCCCCTCCTCGTTGCCTCTCTCTCTCTCTCTCTCTCTCTCTCTCTCTCTCTCTCTCTCTCTCTCTCTCTCTCTCTCTCTCTCTCTCTCTCTCTCTCTCTCTCTCTCTCTCTCTCTCTCTCTCTCTCTCTCTCTCTCTCTCTCTCTCTCTCTCTCTCTCTCTCTCTCTCTCTCTCTCTCTCTCTCTCTCTCTCTCTCTCTCTCTCTCTCTCTCTCTCTCTCTCTCTCTCTCTCTCTCTCTCTCTCTCTCTCTCTCTCTCTCTCTCTCTCTCTCTCTCTCTCTCTCTCTCTCTCTCTCTCTCTCTCCCTCTCCCCTCTGTGAATCTTTGAATCACTCAATCTAAAGGTTATATCGTAAAGCCAACCACCTTTGAACTTCCGCAGACTCAATCCGAGCCAACCACCACGAGACCATAAGGCGTAAGTCTTCTTCTTCATCTGATGCAGGTGTATCGTTCCCTAGGAAGTGCTAAAGCACGTGTTCTCATTCATCGTGATCGACAAGGACAATGGTTCAATCTCACTGGCGTGCAAGTCATTGTACGAGATCAAACAATGGTGTAAGAAAAAAGGTGTTTGTTGGGAACTCATTATGCGGTTAGTCCGACGATAATGGTAAAGCGGTTTCAAAAGTGAGATTCACAACATTGAAGGGGAAACTATTGGATTTTTTTCACAATTCTAATGTTTTTCTCACACTTGCAGGTGAAACAAGCACTCTGGGAGGTGCAATTAGTGTATTGGGCTCAACCAATTGAGGCCCATCCACTGAAGAAACCTTCTTGAGATAAGGAATTGCTACTTCAGGGTTGTTGCGGAACCCAAACCCAGTTGAGATGGATATGCGCGGATCTTCGCTTTGACCCGAGATATATAAGCTTGATATTTCTCTCTCTATACCCTCAGAATATCAAGAAACCGGTTTGCATTCTTGCTTCTCTCTTCGTCTTCCTCTTCTCTTCTCTCTCAGAAAATCCTAGCTCGGTTTGAGCTCTCACTCCGGTGATTGAAGCTTGAATCGAGCTGGGAAATGGCTGATGATGAATGCTTATGATGATTCAACACAAAACCTTGCAAACCTGAAGCTTCGATACTCTCTTCTCACTTCGTTCACAAACCCTAACCTTTCACTCCAGTTCTGGGTTGATTTTCTGGTGATTTCTACCTTCAATCACCGTATATTGAAGGTAAGAACTTCCTTTCTTTGATTTGATTTGAAACCCTAATTTCTTGGTTTCACAATCCAAACCCTAATTAGGTTTTTGTTTGATTACTTGCAGGTAAACAGAAATCAGATGCAATTTGTGTTCAACTGAAGGTAACAAATCACACCTGAATCACTTTTACTTGTCTGCTCTTTAATCCTTTACAAAACCCTAATTTTGGTTTTACTGTATATGTTTCATTCACCACTGAGATATGATGATTGCTGAAACTCTCTGATTTCACCGTGGAAATCACTCACACAGAACAACAGAGAGGTAGTTACTTCCTCTTGATTATTCTTGTGACCCTTCTTTGTAACTTTGTTGCTGCAAACCCTAATCCATTGATTTTCTTGTTTGCAACCAACACTGATGAGGATGATATGATTCTTGGAAACTCACTTTTCCAGAACCAAATCAAATGACATACAAGGTACTTCCGACGGTATTATTTTTTTTTTTTTTTTTTTTAATATAAAAGCCGACGGTAATTAATATAAGCCGCCGGTAATATATATTTTTTTCTTAAAAAAAACGTTTTTAAAAATTAATTTTAATTTTAAATTTTTTATATTTAAATTATAAATTTAAATATTAAAAACCGTTTTTACTTTTAAATTATTTAAATATTGTAAATTTAAATATTTAAATTATAAATTAATTTAATAATTTGAAAATAATATTTAAATTTCAAATAAAATTCTTGACTAAATAATAGTAATATTCATTTAAATATTATACAAAATAACAAATTCCTCATCTAAATATTATACTAAATAACTAAAATATTACTATTATAATAACATTAAAATAACAAATATCTAATCTTAATATTATAATACCATTAAAATAATTCCTATTTTTTTTAAAAAAAAATAAACATAAATAGTTGTGACTTTAATTGTTATGAAAATTTTTAAAATTAAATTTCAAATAACTTGATTTTCAAATAATGTTTTTGAGTAAATAATAGTAATAGAGATTTTAATTCTAATTTCCATACACGAATTATAAAAAAAAATTAAACTAATAGTAATTTCAATTTAATCACATCAAATAATATTTTTCTACTACAAAATCAAATAACAAGTAATCACTAAGCAAATGCTGTAGAAGTCTCTCGACTTTGCGCTAATTCGAGATACCCTCGAACAAACTTCCACCCAAACTCAAGCAAACTTCCACCCAAACTCAACTAATTACTAAACAAATAATATCCGAATTAGTAACTAACTAATATTTTAAAACAAAATTTTAAACTAAAACTATCAAAGAAACATACCTTAAGAGAAGAAATCGAGAGAGAAAGCGATAGAATTCTCAGAGAGAACAATGAATTTTGTAGAGAGATTTGAGAGAAAGTGAAAGAAATGAAAAATGTGAGAGAAATTAAGAAAGAAGAAGAAGAAGAAGAATAAGAAGAAGTGAAAAGTGAAGAGATGGATCGGTTTTGTATAAATAGATAAATCCCAACGTTTAAATTTAACCCTTTATGTTATCTGGCGGAATTTTTGAAAATACGGCGGATTTAATCCTGATTTTCAGTTTACCGAGGCTACAATTACCGGCGGAATTAATACAATTACCGGCGGCTGTTCTATTACCGGCGGACTTATCAATTACCGGCGGCTTATTGGCTATTACCGTGGTGATATTACCTGGCGGGCAATTCTATTACGGCGGACCTATACAATTACGCGCGGCCTTTAAAAATTAAAAAATAACGGATATATTTTAAAAACCGCATGGTAATAGACAGAAGCGTTGTAATGTGTCGGCGCAAATAAATCCGCCGGAAATCTTTATAAATCCGCCGGTAAATTACAGGCGGATGAAATCCGCCGGAAACTTTATAAAACCGCCGGTAATTTACCGGCGGATACAATCCGCCGGAAAGTTGGCGCCGGTATTTTGCATAATTCTTGTAGTGTTAACCTTCTTCTCCTTCTTTCTTCAATTCACTTTAGTCACAAAAGTGAATTCTAATCCTTCTTTCCTTATTTTGCAAGGTACAATCCCACTTGATTACCCCTACAAACTCAAGATCTCAAGGAAGAAGACAATGGAGCATACGGTTGTTAGAACAGGAAGTTAGAGAATAGAATTCTGTTTTAAACTGTAAACTCGGAAATTTTATTGACTGTTTGAATGTATGTACAATTGTATAGCTATTTACACACACACACACACACACACATATATATATATATATACACCACATAGGCACAATGTGGACATGTTAGTTAGAGGGTTAGTTAGAAGTCTAAAAACCTCTAACTAAATAAACCACTTAGGCTCACACACTAACACCCTTTTGATTTTTAAAACCGTTTGTGTTGTTTGTTAGTTTGAGAGTCTCAACGGCTATATTTTGGCTATTAGGGTTTTTATAATACAAACCCCAATAGAAACTGCACTTGGTTGACTTCAATATGGTATCAGAGGGTTGGGGTAGTTAACAAATAGTAACAAATATTAACAAAAAATTGGAAGGTCCCAAAATAGTAACAAATATATATATATATATATATATATATATATATATATATATATATATATAAACAAAATTAAATGTGTATTCGTAATAGTTTCTTTGGTTTAGTGGTCAAAGTTACCTATGTAATATCTTCAAAAAAGAGGTGCGACCAGCACAATAATTGAATTGGGGACCCTAAATACGTCAGGAATGCTCCTAGCCGCTCGGCTACTGATACCTTTTCTATATATTATAACTTTGAGCATAAAATATATGTGTATATATTAACTTAATAGGAGCCGGGGGTACCGTGGCACCCCCCGGCTCCCAATAAGATCCGCCACTAGCTACAGGTGTCCTTGGATCAAGTCTCTAAAACAAGCTGCACACAACTTTCTTCCAGATCTCGACCTTGTTAACATTTAAGCCTCGAATTTGCGTGAAATCTAATCCAATACAATCACACAGACCTAATTGACATAGATGAATGATCAATTGCACCGAATTTGCAAGATTTAATCGTATTGAATTTAAGAACCCTAATTTGCGCAGAATTGGGGTAGAACACAAATTGAACGAATTAAGCAAAATTGAAAGCACACAACATGATATGTTCACCCAGTTCAGTATCAGATTGATACTTACCTCTGGGGAACTAAGCAAACGCTTAATTCTTATTGCATTGATTTGAAGAATACGCGATGAACAATACAATGTGAAGAACACCCAATTGATCACCCCCTCACTTCCCTTTGCCCACAAATCCCGTGTTTGCACTCGCACTCAATTCCCAAACGTGTTACAATTCGTTACAATGAAAAACAGAATCAAAAATCAATATAAACGAACGAATTTGAAGTCTTTGGCGCCAAGCTTCAAGATGTAATCGTAGAAACATAATTTTTAAACCGCCCGATGCTTGGGTTGACATGTGGCACAGTGATAGGTCCAAAAATGTTGCCATTGCTTACATCAATCTCCACCTTGGCAACACTTTAATCTTTACGCAACAAGAACTAATTGAATGCTTAATTCATTTCTTCATTTGAAACTTAACTAATGTTCAACAAATTCAAGCATAGCTTGAACTTGCTTTGAGGAACAACCTTTGTAATGAAGTTTGCGAGGATTTTGTGATTTGCGAACCTTACGAATCTTCACAGTGCACCTTGAGAGATAACATCCTTGATCCAATGCAACCTCGTGTCAATGTGTTTTGTCCTTTCATGATAAGCATGATTCTTGCTTAGATATGAATGACACTTTGATTGTCACAAAACACATTAACACCGCTTTTGTTTAACTCCCAATTCATTGACTAATTAATCCTTTCAACCACGAGCTTCCTTCACAAACCTCGGTAATCCCAATATATACTCGCCTTCTTGGTTGTAGATAGGGCAACAACATGTTGGAGTGATGCTTTCCAACTAATTGTGTTTCCAAACAATGTAAACACATAACCACTTAGTGATCTTCTTTTGCATGTCTCGATCACTTGCCAAATCAGCATCCACATACCCTTCCACTCCACCTGAATCCTTGGATCCTTCATTGTATTGAAGTCCTATGCTAGTTGTTCCATTCAAATACCTCAATATGTACTTGACAGCAGACCAATGTTCTTGCCCAGGATTGGACAAGTATCTGCTGACAAGACTCAAAGCATAGGCAAGATCAGGCTCTGTGCACACCATAGTATACACAAGGCTTCCTACAGCACTTGCATAGGGGGTTTGTTCCATTTGCTTCTTCTCAGCATCAGATGAGGGACAATCTTCTTGTGAGAGTTTGAAATGAGCAGCAATTGGCAATATATATCAGTTTGTTGAATTCATCAATGTGATCCACAATTGAAGTTCCTTGTTGCATCTTAAATATGTACAATCTTTGTTTGAGATAGAGTCGATTAGCCAAAGATTTTGTCATATACAAGCTTTCAAGCTTCAACCAGATTGCAGCAGCAGATATATCTCTCTTAGAACCTTATCACCCAAGCAAAGAATGATTGCACTATATGCCTTATTCATTATGTCTTTCTTTTCTTTAGCAGACAAAGAATCAGGTAGTTTATCCTCTCCTTCAAGAGCATCTTCAAGTCCCTGTTGAACCAGCATTGCACGCATCTTCATCTTCCACAAACCAAAGTCATTATTGCCAGTAAACTTCTCTATGTTATACTTAGCCATTTCCATGGAATCTTGTTTTTTTCTTAACGACGCTACTGATACCAGTTGTTAAGATTTCAGCCTCGAATTTGCGTGAAATCTAATCCAATACAATCACACAAACCTATGAATGTATGTGAAATGCGAATGAATGTATGTGAAATGCGAATGTAATGATAATGTATGTGAATGAAATGATAACACATGATTTTATTTATCTCGTTGGGGAATTATAAACTTTTCATTGGAGAGTAAAGTACAAAATTTAATTTTGACTTCAGCGTGCACGGCTTCTCTCCAAGGTAAAGATTTTAATTCTCTAACGGTCATGAAAGTGCATGCAACAATAGATGCTTATTTGCTGTATTTTTTGTAGTGCAAAGAAAAATGCATGTGGTATACTTTCTAAAAAGTAGTAAATGATGATTTTTATTTTTGACTTTTTGATTTTTTTAATTTTTTTTGGATAAAAGACGGTATGCATTAATGTTCGCTTGAATGCAAGGGTATAAAGCTCCTTTGTGACCCTAGAAGGGTACCCTATGGAGTGGGACTAAGGTTTCTTTTATAGTGAACCTCACAAGGATGGTTCTAAAGAATCCTACACATGGTCCCTAGAGCCAAGGACCCCAGTCAAGAACATCGATCCCAACAATAGGCAAGCTATTAGAAGGGATAGCATCCTCAAAAGGAATCAAACTCTAGGTGAGATTTTCGTGACCACCCAACGACGACGACGCGTCCATGAGCCATCACTACGCAATCTCGTTCTAACTTAGGTTTATGCTCGAGTCCGGGTAGAGGACTTTTCTCACGTGTGTGAGGTGTAGAAGTGAAGTGTGTGTAGGAGCAATTTAAAAACAACACAAAAACTGCAAACAGACAAACAAACATATATACAAATATCGTCTTCTACCCTAGGGTTTACACAAATAAATAACATAATTATGCAAAAGAAAATAAATAAATAAAAGGGTAAAGATTGAATTGATCCTAAATTAATTAGACTAGGTTTTGACTCTCTAAAAATAAATAGGTCCCCAGTGAAGTCGCCAGCTGTAGCGACCGAAAAATCCGGGAAAGGATTCTTCGAAGTTCGAAAGGAAGCCGCCACCAAATTTTAGTTTAAGGGCAAATTCGGAAAATCCCTTTAGGTTTTAGGACAAAGCATTGTTAGGGTTCGGGAGTCGTTATGTGTAGGGAAGGTATTAGCACCCCACGACATCCGTTGTCTAATTATTTAAGATTTATTTAATAATTACCCTTTATTTATGGAGAAAAAGACTTATTTAAGTTTTTGGTTTTTAGTGCTTGACAAGAGTTGAATCTTGCTCCTACGTACCTCCGGATGCAATGGAGGAATCAAAGCTACGTAGTTCTTCCTGAAAAAGGTTTATTGGTTGGAGTTTTTTTGTGTAGGGGTCCTAGGATTCCTTGAATGCATGTCTGACTCTCGATTCTAGGGCCGACTAACCCGATTGTACAACCGACTTAGTCCCCTACTTTTGAAAGTATTTTTTGAATTTTTGAAAGGAATTGGTGTGAGGTGGGTCGGTTTTAGAATAGGTATTCTAGAACTCTGAATCAGATAGCTCATTAGTTCTAGAACGCATTGACTAACCCGGTTGTACAACCGACTTAATCCCCTATTTTTTAGGAAAAAAAATAGTTTATTTGTATTTTATTAAGTTTAGGGATTATCGAATCAGATGTACCATTGGTCCAGGATAATGACTAACCTTGGTTGTACAATCGACTTGGCCGTTTATTTAAGGGAAAATGATTTATTTATATTTTATTAAGTTTTTTAGGATTACTGAACTGTACAGCTCATTGGTCCTAAAATGATGACTAACCCGGTTGTACAACCGACTTAGCCGTTTATTTGACTTCGATAGAAAAATTATTTATGTTTGAGTTAGAAAAGAATTAAAAAGAAAACAGGGGGGTGAAAATTGTAGATTGGGGTTTTATTAGTCATAGGGGGTTGTATAATTAATAGGAGGTGTAAAAAGGAAGCCCAGTTCGCATGTGGGAGCCCAGAATGCGAAACTGGGCTTAAGTGAGGGAGGGGTGCGTGCGTGAATAAGGGGGTGCGAATAGCGTTCTGAACATTTTAAAAAAATAAAAAATAAAAAATAATATAAGACACCATATAAGCCCAATACAAAAAAAACCCTAAGCCTAAATCACTCCCTCCCATCCTTCCAGCGCCGCTGCACCTCGAGAGAGTGAGATTGGCAAGATTATGCATGAAGGAAACTACAACAACCATGTGCAATGAAAGTAATCCTATGAAAGCTAACACATAAGCCTATTAACACAAACACCATACCTCAGCAAATTAAGTTGATATTGACCTTTGAAGAACCGTATATAAACAGAACATATAAAATAGTACTATTTTATTACTTCAAATTTTAGTGAATTGGTAAAGTTAAGAAAAGATTCTTCAAAGGGTACCTTGTTTGATTTGTATCGTCGACTTGTTTGGTTTGTATCGTCGACTTTCTCCAACGGAACGGAAAGGGAGCCTCTGTGTGTCAGTTTAAATGATTGTAACCAAGCGCAACTATCTGTTGTATATTTGCTGGCGTATCTTGTTTCGCGTCTTTTTAGATCTCCAAAAAAAGCTTCAGAACCGTGTTTAGTGGATTAGGGTTTCAATGTGAAACTCTAATCCTATTTTTTGGGTGATTTTCGCACTCTCTTTCTGCCCTGATTTCTGTCCCTTAGACCCTAGGTTAACCCTTTATTTATAGGTAGAAATTAGGTTTTGGCATTAATTGTTGTTTGGTGGGCTTTTGCAGATCGATAATGTGGGCTTCTTTGAGCGATCTTGGAGAGCAAGAACAGACCCCAGAGATTACTGATGTTGCTCCTTTATTTAATTTTCGTTTTTTTTATCTTCTTTGTATTTTTAATATTTATCATTTTTTTGTATTTTTGGACATTTTGAACAATTAGACACTTTTTTAAAATGTAAATAAAATTAAATAGATTTTTTGATATTTTTGGACTATATATATATATATATACATATATATATATGTATATGCTCAAAATAAGGACGAAATAATAAAAATAGGAAAGAAGTCGGAATGATGAGCCAAATTGCGAGAAAACAACTCGAATAAGCCCATTTGCAAGGAAACGACTCGGATGAACCCAACTAAGTTCGACTAGGCCTAATACAAATATTCAACTAAAGAATGTGCGAAAAGATCGATCATTCGCGCACATTCTTAATTTAAATAATGACATTTCGATTTAGTTGAACAGGTTAATTGAGATTGGCTTAAGTGAGGCGCTTTTTAATAATTCTCGCAATTGCGCGACTTCAGAACAAATAATAAAATAAACGACTAAAACCAGAAAAAGAATACGGACGAAATTGGGGTATAACAATCAAGCTTTTCACATTACAATGAAGCTAACACAGAGACATTACAAATAAGCACCTAAACAAGCCAAACCAAGCATCAAGAATAAATAAGCACCAAATCAAAACATGAAGCTAACACAAATAAGCACCAAATCAAGCTTTTCACATTACAATGAAGCTAACCCAGAGACATTACAAATAAGCTAGCAAAAAGTAACATAAATAAGCATCAAATCACCAATGAAGCTAACACAGAGACATTTTTGCAATCACAGAAACATGCTTTTCACATTACAAAACACATTACATTAAGCTTTTCACATTAGAAAACACAGAAAACAAAAACGAGAACTAGAATCGCAAAGAACAGACCTCAAATCGCAAAGAACAAACCAGAATCACAAAGAACAAACCTCAAAAACGAAAATCGCAACACCAAAATTGCTAGAAGCTTGAACAAATCATTACCACAAGTAGGTGATATAAAATATCATAGAACCATGAAAAATAACCCTTAAAAATGATTATGAGACAGATTCTACTATAACAGCAACCCAACCAAAGTCATATTCTACTGAAGTACATCAAAACAAGAAGCAAATAACACACCTGAGTAGATTTTGCAAACACCTTCCACCACTGCTTCAAGTCTCACTCAACCAAGCTTCACTGACCTAGATTTTCGAAGAAATAGGGAATCAAATAATCAATTATTATACAGCGAAACAATTGTAAAAAAAAACCCCAAATACACAAAATCAACTGAGAAAACATATGCAACAAAACCCTAAATACACAAAATCAACAAATCCACAACATATAAAACAAAACCCTAAACACCACAAACTGTATCAACCGAGAGCAGAGAGAGATAGCGAGAGAACAAACCGAGAGAGAGTGAGAACGAACCAAGAGAGAACAAACCCTGTCAAGCTACTTCAATAGTCGTTCGTGAGCGAGTTGAGAGGGAAACAACTTCGTGAGTGAGATGAGAACAGGCGACGAGAGGAGAGGCTGAGAAGCGAAAAGGAAGAAAGAGAGGCGAGGGTCGAGAACAAATTTGAGTGAGAGAACGAGAGTTTCTAGTGTGAGGTTAGGGTTTCGTCGAAGTTGAGGAGAATGATGGAGCAGGAGCACGACGGTGGGGAGGAGTGTGGGTGGAGGTAAGGTGGTGGTGATTGAGAGTGAGGGAGGCGGGTTGTAGGGAGGAGAGCGAGAGGGTGAGGAGGAGAGCGAGAGGGTGAGGAGTTTCTGTGGAGAGAAGGAGAACATGAAGGAGAACGTGAAAAAGAGATTTAGGGATGGGTGTTTTATTTTCATAATTGGATTGCCACGGATTTGCCACGGCATCTCCGTCGCAAAATTTTGGCATTTCACATGTCAGTGCAAAACCCGTGGCAAACACCACGTGAAATTTCGCGCTCTCAATTTTTACACATGCCGTCGCAGAATCAGTCAGCAAATTAGCGACGGACAGGCTCCGTGGCTAATTTTAGTGGCAAATGAGGCTTTTTCTTGTAGTGGCTAAAACTAACCTAACTAAATCTAAAGCGAATTAAATCTTAATATACACATAATCAGCAGCTCTCGAATTCCTCCATTAATTCCCGATTCCACTCCCACGAATTACCAGACCACCCACCCATTGCTGCTACCTTAATATTCTTCTCATTGCACGCATGGAACAGTGTTGGAAACAACATGGAAAAGGCCATCGGTTCACACTAGCAACTTGACCAAAAACCAGATTTATCCCCTTCCTATTTGTATTTTGGTGATTTTATCAAACCATAACGCATCTTGAGTGAATTCCGTCCCAAGATTAATAATATCTCGCCACCAAATAGATGCTCTTCGTAAACTATACTGTGAAATTTCTCCTCCTTCCACTTACAAAGATCACCATATCTACATGTCAATATCTTGTTGCTTTCCTGTCAAGCACTTCCACCTCCACTTGCGTATGATTACGTTTCATGGAGAAGGGGCAAATCTAAATTATCTAACAAACAAATTGCTAGAATGAAAATTCTAATGGTAAGCTAGATTTTTCATAGTTTATTGTTAATTCCCTCTTTAAGATTTTATTTTATTTTTACTAGTGATCGCCAATCAACAAATGACTATTATTTTATTTTATTTTATTTTTGGTTTACAAGACTGTAAGAATCGGCATGTATCCGATGAAATTTAGTAAATGCTTGATTAAGGCTTCATTATTCCTTGCTTGATGTAGTCATTGATGCTTACCCTTAAAATAATTTTGATTTTGAAGGTAGTGGAATCGGTATTCAGAAGACGATTTGAAATGTTATGTTGGTAAGGGCACCAAAATTTGTTGTTGATCACAGGGCTAGAAAGGCGTTCTTTATTTATATTGCATTGCAATAATATAATATCATTTTTAACATAGTTCATGCAATATAGATTTGAAGCGCTCTAGATTTAAGTTATATATATGATCCATAGTTACAACCCCTTGAAATAATTTGCATGTTACGAATAAATTTAATTTGAATCATTTAAATAGTATTCTGATGTAGAAAGAAAACAATGTATGTGTCTTTTGGTGTGAAATATAATTTCCTCTATCTATGAATGTAACAAGTTGGAATTTGTTGAATTTTTCGTTGCTTGACTACTCTTGCTCTTTTCTCATTAGGGAGAATTTTCTTCGTAACATTAACCAAATAACTTCATAGAATAAATGTTATTGAAATCTCTCATTTATATCATATTAGTTTATTAGTTTATTTATATTATAAATTAAATATATCATATCTTCAAATTCAACATAATAATAATAATAATATTGTTGTCAAAAACATAATAATAGTCACTATTTTTAGTTTGAGAAATATAATCAATTTCAATTTGAGAACTATCAACAATAAACAATAGAAATATAATCAATTTCAATTTGAGAACTATCAACAATAAGCAATACGATGCTAGCTACCCAAGCACATGCATAGGTAATTCAATTGGAATTAAAGATAAAAGAACACTTATTTTAAGGCTTTTTTTCTTATAACAAGACACTTGTAAAGAGACGACAAAGGGAGTCGTAAGTGTCATGGAAGTGTACAAGTAGAGTCGTCATAGAGGAAGGAGAATACACTAGACACTGGCCAAGATAAATTGTATAACTTAAACTAGTTATATATGCACATCTTATTTAAACTTCAAAATATTTTTCCTTGAATTTTATTTTTTTTGAATTTGTGTTTAATTTAAATATTTGTATAATATAAAAAATACATTCCCGTACGCATGGTTAAAAGCAAAGGTGAGTGACTAAATTAAACGTCAGGTTTGGCTTGGGTGCACAACTATCATAGGTTGTGCACTGCACATATGACTTCAAAAATAATTGCACAAACATTGATTTAATCTGCAGGACCAATCAATTGGTAAGTTCACGACTGCTAGATTACTTTTTTCCATTTTCCCTTCCTATCACAAAATGCCCCCTCCTCGTTGCCTCTCTCTCTCTCTCTCTCTCTCTCTCTCTCTCTCTCTCTCTCTCTCTCTCTCTCTCTCTCTCTCTCTCTCTCTCTCTCTCTCTCTCTCTCTCTCTCTCTCTCTCTCTCTCTCTCTCTCTCTCTCTCTCTCTCTCTCTCTCTCTCTCTCTCTCTCTCTCTCTCTCTCTCTCTCTCTCTCTCTCTCTCTCTCTCTCTCTCTCTCTCTCTCTCTCTCTCTCTCTCTCTCTCTCTCTCTCTCTCTCTCTCTCCCTCTCCCTCTGTGAATCACTGAATCACTCACACAGTCTAAAGGTTATATCGTCGGCTTCGCCACCATCGTTTTTGCTGAACTTCCTTGCAACTCAATCACAGAGCCAACCACCACGAGACCATAAGACGTAAGTCTTCTTCTTCATACAGTAACCGGTGTACGTTCCCTAGGAAGTGCTAAAGCACGTGTTCTCATTCATCGTGATCGACAAGGACAATGGTTCAATCTCACTGGCGTGCAAGTCATTGTACGAGATCAAACAATGGTGTAAGAAAAAAGGTGTTTGTTGGGAACTGTTACGCGGTTAGTCTGACGATAATGGTAAAGCAGTTTCCAAAAGTGAGATTCACAACATTGAAGGGGAAACTATTGGATTTTTTTCACAATTCTAATGTTTTTCTCACACTTGCAGGTGAAACAAGCACTCTGGGAGGTGCAATTAGTGTATTGGGCTCAACCAATTGAGGCCCAGTCCACTTGAAGGCACTGCTGAGATAAGGAATTGCTACTTCCGGGTTGTTGCGGAACCCAAACCCAGTTGAGATGGATATGCGCGGATCTTCGCTTTGACCCGAGATATATAAGCTTGATATTTCTCTCTCTATACCCTCAGAATATCAAGAAACCGGTTTGCATTCTTGCTTCTCTCTTCGTCTTCCTCTTCTCTTCTCTCTCAGAAAATCCTAGCTCGGTTTGAGCTCTCACTCCGGTGATTGAAGCTTGAATCGAGCTGGGAAATGGCTGATGATGAATGCTTATGATGATTCAACACAAAACCTTGCAAACCTGAAGCTTCGATACTCTCTTCTCACTTCGTTCACAAACCCTAACCTTTCACTCCAGTTCTGGGTTGATTTTCTGGTGATTTCTACCTTCAATCACCGTATATTGAAGGTAAGAACTTCCTTTCTTTGATTTGATTTGAAACCCTAATTTCTTGGTTTCACAATCCAAACCCTAATTAGGTTTTTGTTTGATTACTTGCAGGTAAACAGAAATCAGATGCAATTTGTGTTCAACTGAAGGTAACAAATCACACCTGAATCACTTTTACTTGTCTGCTCTTTAATCCTTTACAAAACCCTAATTTTGGTTTTACTGTATATGTTTCATTCACCACTGAGATATGATGATTGCTGAAACTCTCTGATTTCACCGTGGAAATCACTCACACAGAACAACAGAGAGGTAGTTACTTCCTCTTGATTATTCTTGTGACCCTTCTTTGTAACTTTGTTGCTGCAAACCCTAATCCATTGATTTTCTTGTTTGCAACCAACACTGATGAGGATGATATGATTCTTGGAAACTCACTTTTCCAGAACCAAATCAAATGACATACAAGGTACTTCCGCCGGTATTATTTTTTTTTTTTTTTTTTTTAATATAAAAGCCGCCGGTAATTAATATAAGCCGCCGGTAATATATATTTTTTTCTTAAAAAAAACGTTTTTAAAAATTAATTTTAATTTTAAATTTTTTATATTTAAATTATAAATTTAAATATTAAAAACCGTTTTTACTTTTAAATTATTTAAATATTGTAAATTTAAATATTTAAATTATAAATTAATTTAATAATTTGAAAATAATATTTAAATTTCAAATAAAATTCTTGACTAAATAATAGTAATATTCATTTAAATATTATACAAAATAACAAATTCCTCATCTAAATATTATACTAAATAACTAAAATATTACTATTATAATAACATTAAAATAACAAATATCTAATCTTAATATTATAATACCATTAAAATAATTCCTATTTTTTTTAAAAAAAAATAAACATAAATAGTTGTGACTTTAATTGTTATGAAAATTTTTAAAATTAAATTTCAAATAACAGTTTTCAAATAATGTTTTTGAGTAAATAATAGTAATAGAGATTTTAATTCTAATTTCCATACACGAATTATAAAAAAAAAATTAAACTAATAGTAATTTCAATTTAATCACATCAAATAATATTTTTTCTACTACAAAATCAAATAACAGTAATCACTAACCGTACTGCCGAGAAGTCTCTGACTTTGCGCTAATTCCAGATACCCTCGAACAAACTTCCACCCAAACTCAAGCAAACTTCCACCCAAACTCAACTAATTACTAAACAAATAATATCTGAATTAGTAACTAACTAATATTTTAAAACAAAATTTTAAACTAAAACTATCAAAGAAACATACCTTAAGAGAAGAAATCGGTAGAGAGAAACGATAGAATTCTCAGAGAGAACAATGAATTTTGTAGAGAGATTTGAGAGAAAGTGAAAGAAATGAAAAATGTGAGAGAAATTAAGAAGAAGAAGAAGAAGAAGAATAAGAAGAAGTGAAAAGTGAAGAGATGGATCGGTTTTGTATAAATAGATAAATCCCAACGTTTAAATTTAACCCTTTGCGTTACCGGCGGAATTTTTGAAAATACCGGCGGATTTAATGCTGATTTTCAGTTTACCGAGGCTACAATTACCGGCGGAATTAATACAATTACCGGCGGCTGTTCTATTACCGGCGGACTTATCAATTACCGGCGGCTTATTGGCTATTATTACCGTGGTGATATTACCGGCGGGCAATTCTATTATCGGCGGACCTATACAATTACCGCGCCTCTTTTAAAAAATTAAAAATAACGGATATATTTTAAAACCCATGCATTAATAGACAAGAAGCCGCCGGTAATGTCTGGCAAGAAATAAATCCGGGCGGAAATCTTTATAAATCCGGCGCAGTAAATTACAAAGCGGATGAAATCCGCCGGAAACTTTATAAAACCGCCGGTAATTTATCAGCGGATACAATCCGCCGGAAAGTTGGCGCGGTATTTTGCATAATTCTTGTAGTGTTAACCTTCTTCTCCTTCTTTCTTCAATTCACTTTAGTCACAAAAGTGAATTCTAATCCTTCTTTCCTTATTTTGCAAGGTACAATCCCACTTGATTACCCCTACAAACTCAAGATCTCAAGGAAGAAGACAATGGAGCATACGGTTGTTAGAACAGAAGTTAGAGAATAGAATTGCATTTTTAAGCGTAAACTCGGAAATTTTATTGACTGTTTGAATGTATGTACAATTGTATAGCTATTTACACACACACACACACACACACATATATATATATATATACACCACATAGGCACAATGTGGACATGTTAGTTAGAGGGTTAGTTAGAAGTCTAAAAACCTCTAACTAAATAAACCACTTAGGCTCACACACTAACACCCTTTTGATTTTTAAAACCGTTTGTGTTGTTTGTTAGTTTGAGAGTCTCAACGGCTATATTTTGGCTATTAGGGTTTTTATAATACAAACCCCAATAGAAACTGCACTTGGTTGACTTCAATATGGTATCAGAGGGTTGGGGTAGTTAACAAATAGTAACAAATATTAACAAAAAAATTGGAAGGTCCCAAAATAGTAACAAATATATATATATATATATATATATATATATATATATATATATATATATAAACAAAATTAAATGTGTATTCGTAATAGTTTCTTTGGTTTAGTGGTCAAAGTTACCTATGTAATATCTTCAAAAAGAGGTGCGACCAGCACAATAATTGAATTGGGGACCCTAAATACGTCAGGAATGCTCCTAGCCGCTCGGCTACTGATACCTTTTCTATATATTATAACTTTGAGCATAAAATATATGTGTATATATTAACTTAATAGGAGCCAGGTACTGCAGTGGCACCCAGGCCCCAATAAGATCCGCCACTAGCTACAGGTGTCCTTGGATCAAGTCTCTAAAACAAGCTGCACACAACTTTCTTCCAGATCTCGACCTTGTTAACATTTAAGCCTCGAATTTGCGTGAAATCTAATCCAATACAATCACACAGACCTAATTGACATAGATGAATGATCAATTGCACCGAATTTGCAAGATTTAATCGTATTGAATTTAAGAACCCTAATTTGCGCAGAATTGGGGTAGAACACAAATTGAACGAATTAAGCAAAATTGAAAGCACACAACATGATATGTTCACCCAGTTCAGTATCAGATTGATACTTACCTCTGGGGAACTAAGCAAACGCTTAATTCTTATTGCATTGATTTGAAGAATACGCGATGAACAATACAATGTGAAGAACACCCAATTGATCACCCCCTCACTTCCCTTTGCCCACAAATCCCGTGTTTGCACTCGCACTCAATTCCCAAACGTGTTACAATTCGTTACAATGAAAAACAGAATCAAAAATCAATATAAACGAACGAGCTGAAGTCTTTGGCGCCAAGCTTCAAGATGTAATCGTAGAAACATAATTTTTAAACTGTCCAGTAACGGGTTGACATGTGGCACAGGCTGATAGGTCCAAAAATGTTGCCATTGCTTACATCAATCTCCACCTTGGCAACACTTTAATCTTCTGCAACAAGAACTAATTGAATGCTTAATTCATTTCTTCATTTGAAACTTAACCAATGTTCAACAAATTCAAGCATAGCTTGAACTTGCTTTGAGGAACAACCTTTGTAATGAAGTTTGCAGGATTTTGTGATTTGCGAACCTTCTGAATCTTCACAGTACCTTGAGAGATAACATCCTTGATCCAATGCAACCTCGTGTCAATGTGTTTTGTCCTTTCATGATAAGCATGATTCTTGCTTAGATATGAATGACACTTTGATTGTCACAAAACACATTAACACTGTTTTGTTTAACTCCCAATTCATTGACTAATTAATCCTTTCAACCACAGAGCTTCCTTCACAGCCTCAGTAATCCCAATATATACTCAGCTTCAGTTGTAGATAGGGCAACAACATGTTGGAGTGATGCTTTCCAACTAATTGTGTTTCCAAACAATGTAAACACATAACCACTTAGTGATCTTCTTTTGCATGTCTCGATCACTTGCCAAATCAGCATCCACATACCCTTCCACTCCACCTGAATCCTTGGATCCTTCATTGTATTGAAGTCCTATGCTAGTTGTTCCATTCAAATACCTCAATATGTACTTGACAGCAGACCAATGTTCTTGCCCAGGATTGGACAAGTATCTGCTGACAAGACTCAAAGCATAGGCAAGATCAGGCTCTGTGCACACCATAGTATACACAAGGCTTCCTACAGCACTTGCATAGGGGGTTTGTTCCATTTGCTTCTTCTCAGCATCAGATGAGGGACAATCTTCTTGTGAGAGTTTGAAATGAGCAGCAATTGGCAATATATATCAGTTTGTTGAATTCATCAATGTGATCCACAATTGAAGTCCCTTGTTGCATCTTAAATATGTACAATCTTTGTTTGAGATAGAGTCGATTAGCCAAAGATTTTGTCATATACAAGCTTTCAAGCTTCAACCAGATTGCAGCAGCAGATATATCTCTCTTAGAACCTTATCACCCAAGCAAAGAATGATTGCACTATATGCCTTATTCATTATGTCTTTCTTTTCTTTAGCAGACAAAGAATCAGGTAGTTTATCCTCTCCTTCAAGAGCATCTTCAAGTCCCTGTTGAACCAGCATTGCACGCATCTTCATCTTCCACAAACCAAAGTCATTATTGCCAGTAAACTTCTCTATGTTATACTTAGCCATTTCCATGGAATCTTGTTTTTTTCTTAACGACGCTCATCGATACGGTTGTTAAGATTTCAGCCTCGAATTTGCGTGAAATCTAATCCAATACAATCACACAAACCTAATTGACCTAGATGAATGATCAATTGCACCGAATTTGCAAGATTTAATCGTATTGAATTTAAGAGCCCTAATTTGCGCAGAATTGGGGAAGAACACAAATTGAACGAATTAAGGAAAATTGAAATCACACAACACACGATATGTTCACCCAGTTCAGTATCAGATTGATACTTACCTCTGGAGAATTAATCAAACACTTAATTCTTGTTGCATTGATTTGAAGAATACGCGATGAACAATACGCGATGAACAATACAATGTCAAGAACACCCAATTGATCACCTCCTCACTTCCCTTTGCCCAGAAATCCTGTGTTTGCACTCACACTCAATTCCCAAACGTGTTACAATTCGTTACAATGAAAAATAAAATCGAAAATCAATATAAACGAACAAGCTGAAGACTTTGGCGCCAAGCTTCAAGCTGTAACCGTAGAAACAAAATTTTAAAACTGTCCTGTAACAGGTTGACACACGTGGCACAAGCTGATAGGTCCAAAAATGTTGTCATTGCTTACATCAGACCTGTTACCAACTCTGAGACTACCATTGATCTGAAACAATTTACCACCCGTGATACTTCTCCCACCACTTTAGCCCCTTCGTGCAGATCAATAACTTGCAAATCTCCTCCTTGTTATATTGCATTTCTCATACACCATTCTTTCGTGAAACAAAATGCTATAATCACTACTAGAAAAAAGGCTTTTTATATCGGTTAAAAAAGGCTTTTCATATCGGTTCCGTAACCGATATAGATAAAGGGATATTAAAAGCAGCGCTTTCTATATCGGTTAAAGAACCGATATGGAAAATGTTTTTATATCGGTTCCAAAGAGAACCGTTATGGAAAGTCGATTTTTAAACCTATAAAACGCTTTTTTTATATCGGTTTCTTAGTTGAACTGATATTGAAAATCACTTTTATATCGGTTATTTAAAGGAACCGATATGAAAAGTCTTTTTTTTAAAAAAATAAAAATTCCTCAATTGGATATACAAAGAAACAACAAAATCTCAACAAATACAATATTTATATAAAAATACAAAGATCTCAAATTATACTCAATATCCATATTCAAATACAAAAACGAATCTAATACACACACTATCTATATTTTACTAACCACTAAAAAGCAAGAAAGAGCTAATGAGTAAATACTGAATATATAGTCAATATGTAAGATAATATGAAATCGTGGATTTAGGAGCTAATAAATTCTCTTCTAATTCTATCGGTTGCCATAATCTTTTTGGACATTTGTTCAAAGCCTTTATGGATGCTAACAAGGAGCTTATAAACCCGTGTGGTCTCTTTGGATCTTTCTTTGCTTCCCTATGAGACATAAGAATAGGAAAACAAAACTGTACATTACTTACCTTTGAAAAAAAAAAAATATATATTATAAAATAAATAAATAAAAATCATAGCTAGATCCTATTCACAAACATAGGGTTTGCTTTGTTTCTTTATCTCGGTTTCTCTCCATTGGTTACAAAATGGATTAAAAACTTTGATACCTAAAGACAATTTCATCAAACAAACATAAGTGCAAGTGCAAGCTTTCCTCGATAGAATTACTCTCCAATTGAACCTCCCGAGTTTCTTTCAAGATCCGCTCAATATCGGCATCTTGTTTTAG